>KZ308698.1:218482-258349 GCA_000376725.2 Ladona fulva | reverse complement strand
TTTGTTCTCCCTTTCTCCTCCGTACTCTGGCTCTTCCTATCCACACTTGAAAATGACGCTTATGCGTCGAAACATGTCGTGTGTCTGATGTAGTTATGTAGTATTGTGCAAAGTTATTTGAGATTAAATTTACCAGTTTCCCTTGAAAAGTGGTTATTTTTTCAACACCATACAGTATTAATTTAGGGATATGAACTTGTGTTATAAGAAACCTGCTTTTGTAAACAAATACAGCTAGATTTTCCACTGCAAATTGGATATTTACAAGTAAGATGGGCATTTAAGAATTTTCATGGCTGATAAGAAATATAATTTACCAGTTCTGTGAAAGAAGGCAGACGTTACCAAAGCTGGTAAAAGCTATGGGTGATAAAACTTGCTAATTAAAAATCAGAGAGAGATGGTTGGGCATAAAAGTTACTCTCTTTGTCAGTAGTCTACTTTGCAAAAGATGGAACATGTTAGAAAGTATAGGAAAGAAAGAAAGAGAGGATGGAGGGAAGAGGATGAATGATGGAACCTAAATTGGAGCTTTGGCATACTTTAACTGAAGTATTAAATAACATGTTTGTGAGGTTTAATTACATTTCTGTCTATTCCCATCAATACAAATAACCCCAGTCAAAGTAGAAGATGGATGATTACCATCTAAGAGAGGATTTTTTTCAAAATTTTATCTAGAAGACTGGAATTTTCCAGAAAAGAAAATTAAGGGATTGTTCTGACCCTGAATTAATTTCTAATAATTATTTTTTGATTACAGTTCCCTAAATCAGTTGAGGAAAATAAGTAAAAAGCTAAATACACAGGAATTGTAACTGTTGTATATTTAAATTGATTATTTGTGGTTACCTAGCCTCTACATAGTATGTAGTCTTCTACATGAAAAACATAAGCATCATTTGATGCATTCAAAAGGAAAATCTGGTGTAGGTGTGCCAGTAATGTCAATTGAAATGTATAAAATGAAAAAAGATAACTATTTTTATGTAAATTTTAAGACTCATATAAAAAGCATTAAATGTATCACATTGAATTATTTCATTGGTATCCGTTACCTATTATGTGAAAATGAATTGATGCAGGCGATCATCTAAAAGACTATCTATGTCACAACTGTTGTAAGTTTGAGATATTGTTACAAAATGATCTTATTGAAATGTTTATGAATGTTTCCATTTGAAAAACCATGGTAGTAATTTCTCAGCTTCAAATAAACCATTTCCATAAACAAATATTTGTGTAAACACTGTGGTAGAACTTTCCTAAGTAATCATTTCAATGGTGCATGTTATGTGGTTGGTGTTCATATTTTGGGATTAAAATTTCATGACTGTCATAAGTATAATCATATCTTTAATCAGACTGATGTAGATTATTCATAAATAAACATAATACAAGCATGATGTATGTGTTTAATATTCAAATATTTTTTTGCGTAAATTATCTCACTATTTTACTTGGTTGATCTTAATTCGTTGACCTCGGTGGTGGAATTTTTAGAGCACTAGCTTTCTAACTCTGAGGTCCTGGGCTGGAACCTGTCCTGAAACCCAGTTAGCCCCAGCTAACTGGTTTTTTCTGCAGTAGGGTATGCATGTTTGTGTTAATTTTTGTGATAGTACAAATTATTGAAATGGATGTGATTGGGAGCTCTTATTTCTGTTAAAGACAAAATGATGATAAAATATTGACTATATTATGTATGACGAGAGGAAAAAATCCATAGAGTTGAAATACATTTTTGATATCACGGAGATTATTGGAAGATAGAGATAATCAAATCTTTGGTTTCGTATCATCATAAGGCATGAGAGGAATACCATGCAGCAGCTCTCCATTGTATTCCTCTTTATTAATCTTCTTCATTACTTCTGATAATTTTTATCAAAATAGCTGAAGTGTCAAGGATACTTATGTCCCATAGCACAATCTTCTCTCCCTCCATTTTTTACACTTAGGCAAATACATGCTTCCAATCTATTGTCCTTCTTTGTATTTCAAGAAATGACCTTTTAATATTCCCCATATCATGTTGGGGGCTGCCAATACCTCAGGAATTCTGATAATGTTAATGTAAAAACAACGAAAGGAAAAAAACGGGGAATAGTTATTCCTCAATGTCCCAACATCTATAAGGTGATATGCAAGGAGACTTATAGTAACTAGGCAGAGGATTCCACCACTGCAGCCAAATTTGCAGGGCTGCTCCCAGCAAGAGGGTTGCAACCATGTACAAAGTGTCCTTCCCCTTGTTTTCAGAAATGATTTGAGAGATAAATATTTCTTTATAAATAAATAATTATTTTGTGATCCAGAATCAGAAGCACAGGGAGTTGTGAAACACCCATGAAAGGCAAAGAAGGGCAAGGGGCTGCAGCATTGGCGCATAGTGAGTGAGGAATGTTTACATCCTCAATGCACTAGAATAAGGGGGGGCTCTTTGTTAGGAATCTTCCCTTATCACACTATTGCCCCAAACTCCTAAATCTTAGTGAGGAAGAATGTTAGTAAGAATTGAACAACTACCAACAAAGTGGTGAAAGGAGAACCCCCCTTAAAGGATAACAAACAAGGAAAGGATTTTAGGTACTTGGCACGATAAGGCATGCACCTAGGAAAATTCCCAAGGAGAAACGGACATGAAAAAAGTCTGATGGAACCGGGACTCGAACCCAGGTCTCCCAATTCTCGGTCGGTTGCTCTATCCATTGAGCTATTCCACCATAACATTTCTCCATGCCGTTTGGGAGACTTTGTAGGTACAACCAGCAATTGAGAGACCTGGGTTTGAGTCCCGGTTCCGTCAGACTTTTTTCATGTCCATTTCTCCTTGGGAATTTTCCTAGGTGCACCCCTTATCGTGCCAAATACCTAAAATCCTTTCCTTGTATGCAAAAAATAATCTCAGCACTAATGGAGAAGTAAGACAGGACACAAATTTTCAAAGAAAACTAAACCAGTTTTAATATAACTTAGCAAAATACCATATTATATTAATATACAAAAGGTACAAGTGAAAGAATACACGACTGACACTTAAGTATCACCTTCAAGAGAAGAAATATCCAAAAACAAGCATTGAAACAAAAACATAAGGAAAAAGTGAGAGAGAAAAGGGTCTGGAAATGGGCGAAAGAGTAGAATTCCCAAACTAAAATAAGACAATAAAAGTAAGGCAGGTATACCAGCTGTGAGCAAGAGAAAGGAAAATTATATTTATTTGTAGGGCAGAATTGGGCTTTTTATTTATTTTTTTGTATCACTGCATTTTTTCAATTAAAAATATTTTGACAGCTGCCTTTCTTTGCTGCATGTAAATATTTTGGAAAAAAGTTGGACAAATAAATGGTTGGATATTAAAAAATGTTTTACAAAATCCAACGGTTGAGAGCCAATTTAGAAACATTCAGCATGTTATACAGTCTATAATTTAAAGTTTCTTCCAGTTTGACTAATGTACATTACTTTACAATTATCACAGATTAATTGAAACACTAGACTTCAACATACGATCATCAATCCTACCTTTGCAAAGAAAATGCTTCATGCAAAAGTTGCTGTAGAAAGCAGGCTGTACACATCCCTTTGGTAAAAGTTTTGATATTCTGTAGTTCAATAGTCCCCAGAAGCTAGGTTTATACCAAAAAGGATAGGTTTAGATGGAAGAAGAGACTTTTAGTCTCAATATACCCCAAATAAAGACAATATATTATTATTGATTCAGTCTGAGATGAATATATAAGCATTTATTCTTGAGTTTTCAGAGGAAAACAGCCCAAATGAAATCACAAGGATTAAGGAAAGGTTAAAGTGGCAGTTCCTGCCACTAAATGGCTTGCCTTGCTCACAAAAGCATTTCCAAAAGTGTGGAAGAGATGTGGTATGGTAGTTCAGTGATTAGAATACCTGCCTGAAAAGTGGGAGACCTGGGTTCGTGTACCAGTCATATTGCTATTTTTTGCACCTGTTATTCCTTTTCTAGATAATTTCTGGAGATATTCTTTCAAATTACATTTTGAAAGCACCTATAGTAACTTTCTCTTAGGTTTAAACGTGACATCATATCAAGAAGTGTTCAAGGATCCAAGTTTCCTGTAGATTTCATCTGCAAGAATGTTTAACCTGCTCTGGCATCGATACATGGAACAATTTGAAAGAAGTCAATCTTGAATATAAAACAGCGACAAATCCGATTAACATAGTGAATAATAGCTATCTATCTTTTTGCAAAGTACCCCATAAAAAATATTTAACATCCACCCAGTGTATTTTAAATGGGAGAGATCTGATCTGACACCAAACCTAATATCATATTCGCAAATGTCTCTGTGGAAATCATAAAAAAATCACCTATTCCAACAATATCTCAGTTCTTATCATTCTATCATCATTGGGTGTCTCAAAATAAAATTTCGAAAAATCAGTGCAATGTATTCTTTGTCACTAGTTATTTTCTCAAGATGTTGCTTTTTGGAGCCTTCTAGGCTCAAACCCATGATATCTAGGATATACTTTGTCCTGGATGGTAGAGACCTATAGGACAAAAATCAGCACATCATTGATGCTATTTGTTTTAGCCCAACATCCGTATTCTATGTATATTTATCTCTAGAAGTGTCTATATATAAAGGATATATATTTTTTACCATCACATTGCTTTGATTATTCATTTGATTAACGAAATTATACTTAAAGATACATTATTACATGACAACAGTAACTGATTCAATCAGCAGAAAATCAAATATTCCTTTATGAGTGGTAATAGACAAAAGAATTCCAGAAAATGTTATTTGTCATACACATTTTATTTAAAAGGAGTTCTATTGATTTTTTATGGTTAAACATTCAATAAAATGAATGAAGAATTTAAAGAAAATTCTCCAATTAATATGAAATTTCATTTACTTATACTTAATATTTCAGTATTTAATTACTATTTGGACAGGGACACAGTTGTGATAAGAATACTCTATAGTAATTACACACCAACAAGTTCTTAAAAAATAACAATCAGAGACATGATATAGTAAGAAAAACACTTTACAATAAAAATATTTCCGTTAATGAGTGTAAACTTGTGAATAAAATACATATATAACCTTATTATCTCTTCATAACATTAATTTTCCATATATTTATAGAGTCATACTTTTGCAATAACACTGATTAACTCTTCACACCATAATATAATAATAAATTTTAAGTCTGACAGTTGTAAAAGGAACATCTATTTTAACATACAAGCTTTATAATGCTTGACTTCATTTTTAATGATTGGTATTTATTTGCATTCATGCATAAAATGTTTTAAAAGGATTCTCATGGCCTGAATTAATAAAAAGAGACAAAGATGAGTAAAAGAAATTTTTCAATCACAATACATTTATCACAATAAGAATTTGCAGTCATTTAGAAGTCCTATGCACCAATATCATTCCCAAAATTTGAAAAATCACCACCAAGGTCAACCAAGTACTTTATGAAAAAGCATAACAAATAAAATAAGTCTGAGTGAAAAGAGATGAAATGATACTTTAAATTAACTATAAATTATTAAATTAAGGCCAGAAAGCCGAACATTATTTAACCAAAACCACTGATCTAATTACCAGACAAGAAAACTAGTAAAATTTACAAATTAATATTTACTTCACCTTCAAAAACTGCACTTGAAGTATATTAAATGTTTTTAAATGAAGTTAACAATACACAAAATTTCCAATATTCATCTTTTTTCAAGCCTCCATCTACATGCAACAGAGATTAAATTGCAAAAGTTATTAAAAAAATACTTAAGACTCAAATATCCATTATTATAACAATATGTCATGGTATATCTTAGTTTCTTTGGCAAATACATGGATATTTGATGGATCAAGTCTACAGCCTGGATTTTTACTGATTAAATGTCACTTAAGAACCCTAAACTTGCATCAAAAGAGGGTTCTTTTAGAATAGCAAAGCTCGATATTTCTTAAAAAGAAAGAATTATTAAACACATCCAAATTTAGCTCTCTTAGAAACTTTATCACATTATATTGATTTCCACAGAAATTTAATCACGAGTATTAAAATGGCTCACTACACACAAACAGAATAGTTATTCACACAAATGGCCCAAGTAATATGGTTATTGGACAACTCTATTACAACAAATGCATGCTTATGCTTAGCTAATTCCAGTGGTTAAATACATGGCAGAGGGATATGCCATTGGCTGATGAGATGACATACAAAGAAAATCACAGCGACCACTCACATAATTGCAAGTGTATATAAAGAGTGGGAAATATACTTCCCTTTGTGATTAACTTCTACACAAGTAGTTTGACAGTGATTGACTTAGATTCACAGAATTTTGGATGAACTGATACAAAAGAAATAATTTATAGTCGTACTTCTATTTGAAAAAATCTTATAAAAGTTTCGTTAAACCAACAGATTCTTCTGACCAGTTCTTGAGATATTCATCTTATACTACATTTTCATTAAACCAAAAGCTTCTTCAGACAAGTTCTGTCTTGTACACAGACATTATCAAGTTGAAATTCTTATAATTTTATGGTAGTTGGGAAGCATTTCAAAGACCAGCAGTGACCTAATATCTCACAACAATTGACAGGTTGATAGTGATCAACATGTTTGGCTGAACAGGGCAACTTCATCATTCTCGATAAAACAAAATGATTCACTCTTCAGAATGATGTAAATGAAGATACTTTTGAATCAAACCTCAATAACAAATAAATCAAACCTGTATAACAACCTTGATTCTTTCTTAAAAATAATTCTTTGGTCCCTTCCGATCTGTGACTGAAGATAATTCTTACCACCACTGTTCCATTTTTCACATTCATGAGATAAACCATTTTTGGACCTTCCTCCAAATCATCCTTCCTTTTCCAACAGACTCATTAAAAGCATCAGAGTGAAACTTTTATGAAAGTCTTTAAAAACTGGTCCCATTCCATTTCACTATAAATATTTCAAGTTATCACGACCATATGATTTTTTACATTACTTTTAATATAAGATATAACCTTTTATTAAAATATATTTAATATCAATATATAGAAATTATTGATAAAAATTTAATAAATTTTGAGAAGAGATTTCACCAAAGCAGATTATAAAGATTTCCAGCATCTTTCAAGCAGTATAAAATAACCAAATTACAAATATTTTAGGACAAAACTGTCTGATAGGAATATGTGACATATAAATTCTTTAAGACACCACATCAAACTTCTTATTTTGAGTTAACCTCTACAAATACACATTAAAAAGATTTTACTGAGACCCACTGCCAACACAGTTAAATATTTGGAGAACATCAAATCACATAAAAAAGTATGACTGGTTTACATCATTTGGCATCAAGTATTTTTATCTCAACCATTTCTTAATTGAGCAACTGATTGGGAAATCACTCGATGTAAAGATTGATATGAAACTAAAAATGAAAAACATCAAAGAATGATATAGAACTAAAAATTAATGACTATAAAACATTAAGCATGTTCTAACAGCTTTTAGGAGGTAAACATGGCAAATTGTTATCAGGGAACCCATCAATTATCATTAAGCCATTAAGATTTTTTCCAGGTTTATCTACAAGTAAAAAATCTAAACTGAATTTTTTACACAGACAAAAACAAAATATGAGAAAACAAAAGAATGCATAGGTGAATAAAACCACTTACTTTCACCATGCTCAAAATACAAGGAATGTATCAAAGCACTGAAGAGGACAAATTAGATCTGTAAGGAAAAGCCAAAAGCTTCTGGTAAAAGCAGAAGTCAATTCTAGGTGAATATAAAATTAAGAATTAGAAAATAAACTGGAAAACTTCTATCGATGAAATGGTCAATATTTTGGCAGACTCCAAGTTAGTCTATGTTGGACTTTGGGAAGACTTCCAATATCACCGAGAATTAAATAAATTCATGCTGCCTGAAGCTCTTTTGCGACAAAGCCGAGCAGCAACTGGAACAGAATTAGATAAATATCTCAGACTTTAATAAATAAATATATAAAACAGCAAATCAGCTCTTAAATATACCAAGTTTATGATTAGATTTAGCTTTAGTACCAAAATGAAAATACAAAGTGAAAGGAGAGCATAAGAATATCAAAGAAAATCTTTTAATCGATTACTAGTTACTTCCATAGGAAAAGAGGACATGAAAATGTTTGGTTCTTGACCCCCAAACCTTCCACTACCTCAAACCAAGTGAGCTTAGCAGCAGAATACTCCATTGTGTTTCTTTAGTCAATGAATGCTTTGCAAAATAGCTTAGTTGATTAGAACAACCACCTGGCAAGTGGAAGATCTGGGTTTAAGCCAAGGTCTTGCCGGACTATTTTCATGTGCATTTTTCATTAGAAAATCTCCCACGCAAAAGCCTTTGAGTGCAAAGTCACTTATACTCACTTCCTTGATCACTAACCTTTTGAGGATTAAAGACACTGTAAGCCATATATTGACGGATGGAACTCAGTTTTGGAGGAAATTATAAACAGATTCAAAGAACACTTAGCTCACTTCAAACACAACCAGATTAACAAATTCAGTGTTGCACACCACATACAACATCACAGTCACATAATTAATTTAAACAATTTAAAGTTAAAAAAATCCATACAGAAAACTACAAACTAGATGCTTATGAAAACATTTACCAAAACTGAAGCCAGCTAATAAATAATGACTTAGGCCTGTTCCACAGTATTTTCACCTATTAACAACCCTCTGAAAAGATGGAAGTAACCCACACCCTCACACTCCTTTCATATGTCACATCAGATAAACCCCACCTACTTATTTTCTCCACAACTTCACAAAGGGTATAACCAAAACCTTTCCTTTTAGTTAAGACACCCAAAGATGGAAGCATTGTTTCTAAAATGCTCATATGGTATTTCCTAGAAAATGGTAACCCAAAACTTGCTGTATGTTCTCCAATGTAAATTCTATTTACAGAAAGCTCTTAAACCTCTAATTCATCAACAGCTGTGTTCTAATTTCCTTTCTTTACGCAATCCTTTATATCAAAATAGGATATCCAGTAAGCCAATGTTACCAAAGTGCTCTGTTAGAAGGTCTTGAAGAGAAACTTTTTTAATACATGAATCACTAATCAAAAAGTTGATATTAAGAGATGAGAATCTGTTTAAAAATGGAAATTTTAATTAGTTGATCTACTTACCATTCAGTGAAAGAAGACAAAAAGAGATTAAACAAATATTAAATTAACTGAAGCTTAAAACTTACGAGCATTATCTCTGGGGTTTAGAGGAGTATCAATGACAGTTTGTAAGACTTTAATCCATGCATCTCTGTCTTCAGCACTAGTTGATGATAAATGAAATGTTCTTTGAGGTGTTCCTAGTGAGAAAGGAAATCCTCCAACACCACCAGGACCAGCTCCTGCTGGGCTAATCCCCTGCGCTCTTCCCTCCTTCACAAAAAAACTATCACCTTTCTCCCCTACAAAAATTTCTCCTTTTGGACTGGCATCCTATATAAAAAACCAAAGAATCATACCACTAACTACAATTTCAAAATGGTTCAATTTAGAAAAATTGAAAGAAACCAATGACTTATTAATGGAGATCTTCCATATCATGAAATGCAGCTTTCATTTTAAATTACAACATTTCACTCTCACATCTGAATAATAGAAATTCTTTTATGTGAAAAAAAAAATAGAAATTAATTCCTAAATCAAATCAATTTCACCCAAATGCATTTAATATATTGTGCAATATTAATGTAGAAAGTTAAGATTGCTAATTTTCATTATCTGCCATTTATATAAAAAATTTAGAAACAAGTAACTCAATAATTATTATGGAATAAGTTGAAAATTTTTTGCTGAAAGTGCAGAAAAGAAACAACTGCTAAAACAACTAATTAGGGTGTTAGCAAACATTTCTTAAGCTGCAACTTATTTCCATTATAAATGCAACGGAAGGCAATATACTGGTGAATCAATAAGCATTAATAAAATTTCAAGAGATGACGAAGCAGGAATAAAATCTAGCATATTAGATATTTTCATTGATCTAGCTTAAATATCTTAGTTATATTTTTGACTCCTCTATAATAGGAAACAGACAAATCAATACTACATATAATGAGAGGAATAGCTATTGCTACATTTCCTACAAATAGTAGTACCAGTAATACTTTCAACATTGTGGAAAAAAAATCAGTTGGCGTGTGAAAAGAAACATAGGCTTGATAGATGTGAGAAAAAACTCAAAGTGGAACTCAAGATTGAAATGTTTAACAACTTTTGTTAATAAACTGTAACTTTTACCACACATATACCAAATAGATACACCATCACCACACTTACCAATCACATTAGTTGGCAGAATATTGACATGAATACTAATCACTTTACAAAGACAAGTTAAAAGCATAGTCCTACAAAGAAGGATACTGCAAAAGAGAACACCAAAAGTAATTTTCCAAATCAAACCACCCACAACACGAGTAACAACCAACAGAGTAAGGATGAAATAAGGAATTATGAATCATTACTACAGTAGAGTCCAGGTTATCCAAGTTATTCTGGCAAGGGGCCACTTTGGATAGTCAAAAACTCAGATGTTATGGTAGGGTTGTCATACATTATAAAATAAACACACTATCTTCATGCCTTGCTAAAGAATGATGTTTTTACAATTAAAAGATCACTTTGATGCATAAACTTTTTAAATTAAATACTTCTCTTTTCTTTCATAATATATACATCAAATGTCCAGCTGCAATTATTACTTCCTTTCTCCGATTATCTCCAGATTATTACACTGACATCTGCTTGTCTATGCTGAACTGGCATGATGTAGTTACAGCAAAATTAATTTAAGTGATACGCTGATATACATGTGCAAATGAAAACCCACAAATATGTACCTCAGATAATAAGGAACCATGGTTAACTGGGACTCAGATAATCAAAACTCTACTGTGCATGTTATTATTGTTAGTAATGAGGGATAAAACATATGGAGGTGATAAGGGCTGGGGAAGATTAGGCACCAAACTTGACCATTAGTTAGTATACATCCAGCATTGCAGAGGAATATTTAATCGTGAGAACTAAAAGACAAAGCTCTATTATATAGTACAACTTCGATTTTATGTTATCCTATCAATGCAATTTCATACAACATAGTGATCAAAGGTAAGAAGTTCTAAATTTAATTTTTCTTCCTCAAATTGCAATAGTTGAGGACATAATATCGAAGTTTCACTTCATATCTAAATTTGATACAGCTTTAAAATTTATTTTGCATGCCACAAAATTTCTTTTAATCATATTTACCTCCCAAAATGTAACATTTGCAGTTAAATCAGGTCCTCTGCTTACCATGCTAAAAAGTTGACGATAAATGTGTGAAAAGATATGAAAGAATTAAGTTAACATTAGAGCTTATACGAATTACTTTGTTCCTTCAAATAAAAAAATATTTATCCATATTATCATAGGAACTTGAGCGGATAAGGAAACAGAAAATTGATTGAAAATGAGCAAAAGTCTATGTTTTGAAAAAAGTAAATAATGGTGCTTAAAATGCTTTTGAAAATAAATCATTTAAATATTTTGAATAAACAATTCAAATAGAAAAAACCATAAAAATTGATAGTTTCCAGCACCTTTAACACAATAAAACAACGAATGTCTTCACCAAGAAGCATAATCACCGGTGATATGACCCCATATGCCTTTTTTGGACTGACTTCAAGTGAGAGATGAGTCATTCCACAGTAATTTCTGCATCTCATAACTTGAGGTGTTTTGCCAAAAAATAGATGACACATATAAACGTAATGCACAAGTACACACAGAAGTAGAATTAGTAATTAATGAATTTGAGTTGATAACAATGAGAAAATGAAAAATGTTAATGGAATGATAAATTTATAATAGCAATATTTTGGTCACTTTATACAAGAAAAGGATGATTGAGGTTGGAGAGGAGATTAAGAGGTTGGTGCAATCCAATGCTGAAAAACAAAGATTTAGTATTAAATGCATGGTTCAATGGTTTCTCTTCGAAACTATCATAACTTGGTTATCTTTATTGCTATGGTGAGACAGGCTAACCAGGACTTGATTAGATGATAACAAGTTCATTAGACGATAATAAGGGATTAGATAATAACAAATTCATTAGATGATAAAATTGTAAAACCATAATGGGTTGTTACTTAAGTTATGCAAAGTAGCAAAATAAAAAAACAACATATGTGTCCTCTATCAGGGGCATAGCCAGGATTTGTCTCTGGGGGGTTTCAGAGCCATAAGGTAAATGCTAGATATCCTGCATTCATGGGCCAGGCAAACTTCTGACCTAAATGTAATAAAGATGTAATCAGATTTATGATTACATATATTTCTTACTAGTTACCAGTGGCAAGAGTAACTGTAAATATTTAAACAATTACAATTTACCTCCTATAAACTTGAGGTTTTAACACCTATCTTGGCTCTGGGGGGTTTTAACACCCAAATACCCCCGTTGGCTATGCCACTGCCATTCTTGTAAGCAAGAATATTGGAATAATCATCTCTTGGTGCTTCAGATCACTGAGATTACAATGAACATCATCACAGGAGAGGTAAAGATGAATTGTACAATGAAAAGGATGAAATATCAAAAGGAACATTAATCACCCATCATTTCCAACTTTTCTTTTCTTCTTCTCTTTCTCATTTATCGAGATTATAGTATAAAATATTGATGTAACTCTATTGGTACATGTAGAAAATTGCTTGATGCAAATCAGGATCAAAATAATTTTGATAATACTATATTAGTTGGGATATTGTGGAAGATAAGAAGAAAGAAGTAACAAATAAGGTGCAAGATTTTTGAAAACTTTATGAATGACAGTTAAGATAACTTCTAATTCAAAAGGAGACGATTCAGATAGTGGTTAAATATAAGAAAAACTTAAACAAAAATTAATAACACAACCAAATACTCATTCAATAAATGTTGAAGCAGACGCCTTCTTACCATTGGGTCTTCATGGTACATCAATTTTCTGTTGTCAAGTGTAAACCAACGCTTCTTGTATGAATCACTGGGTCGTGGCCCAGTTTTCCATAGCCAACCTTCCCTTGCAAAATCCTTTGGAAGCCATCTCACCAACTATCAAGGATTACAGAGCTTTATAAAGATTTTTTTAAACAATTGGTGATTCATGCAAATATATGGTGGCCCAACACAAAACCTTTCCTGCATTAAAAATTGCAGTGGGATTATAAAATGCATCCAGAACTACTTGCAACATTTGTAAGATAGCAAGATTTGTATCAAAAACATAATTGATCATTTAATGTATTCTCTTATCATTGAATAAATAAATTAATTCATTTACACAAGCAGTACATACTCAGCAAAGCTGCAAATTGATGATAATTTCATAAGTTATTAAGATTCTGCTGCAGTAACTGCATGCAAGCATAAGCAAAAATTTCCAAAGATGCAAACATTTCATAAGATGCTTCATGGAAGATCATTTCATGTAGTTCATTATAATTTACAGAAGTTATGGGCTATACCACAAAGATATATTTAAGGCATGATTTATATTTAATTCTTATAACCATTTATTCATAACTTCATAATCCTGGAAAATTTATCGTTATTTCCTAGAAGTTTAAACTCAAAGTTGCAAGTTTTCAAAAGAACACATTTTACCAGAAAATGTCTGTACATGCAAGGAAATCCATAGAAAAAGTAACATACTTCTTCCTCTGAGGCAGCAGGAAATGCTATTTGCATTCTTCGAAGGCGGGAACATCTAATAGCCATATACCAATCAACAGCAATTTTTGGATCTTCGTGATATAGATATAAATGCCTTGTTGTGACAGATGAAAGGTGGAATGTAGCTGGGTTCCCTCCACTACCCACACTATTTCTTGCTGATTTACTACTTTCTGAAGTGGAAGTTGGATTCAAGTCAGCCAGGTAGCTGATTTGAAATGACGTTTGATTACACATTTTTACAGGACAAAAGGATATGCTTAGTTCCGAGATCCGTAAGACTGCTTTAGGTTCTTTCTTCTGCAAATGAAAATAAAAAGCTACATTATCCTCTTGCACTCTTGGTAGGAGACAAAATAAAAGAGAAAAGAATTTAGAAAGTCGATCCTTATGTTGGACCAAATTGCAAGGGCATAAAAATTAATGTTATAGATATGAAGCCATATAATGAAATTATTAGCAATAACTTGAAAGAAATTTGCACTATTGCAACAAATGTTTACCGGACATACAAGTAAAATTAAAAGTGCAAATTTCTCAATAATAAAGAGTGGTAAAGAATAATCCATTCCTTGATTCATGTATACAATAAATAGATCACATCAGATTGAGGTCAGTTTTAGTTTATAGTTTATTTTAGTTATTGAGCTGAATAATGAAACTAAAAATGATGAGTAAAAATTAATTTAAGCATGGTTTAGAAACAAAGTAGCATTTGTCTTTGCATTTTGCCAGTTTTTTAATTCCCTTTCTTTTGAGGGTGTTTTTTTGTGTGATGGTTTTCTCACACTCAACCTTCAGTTCTAGAGAATTTCTCTTACAAATCGAATTGTTTTGATCTCTTGAGGTAATTCTCATTAAGACTCATTGAGAAATTGATATAAGAGATTGGGTTGAAGAGACACAAAGACATAACCATGTCTGATGGTGTTGAATAATACCTGTTTGGAAAAATATTTGAGAGTATCATCCATTTCATTTAAAACAAAGCGCCTAGGTTTATATTTAGAATCAGTTCTTCCTCTCTTCATTAAAAAACCTTCCATGAAGCCACTCATGTAAGGAGGAGGTTGTTTCTCAGGATGACAAAATTCTTCTCTTTCATACTTCGCACGGATCCACTGCTCTAGCAAAGTACTGGAAGATGAAGAAATAGTGAATGAGAAGCCACTGAGTTTAAAAAACTATCATCTAAAATATCAGCAAAAATATTGAACAGTAACCACAAAACAAGAAGAGTTTTAGTCAATGGAGTTATAATTAAAATAGCAAGGAAATAAAAAACTGTACATAAGTTGTGATTTAGATTTTTTACTTTGGCAATCACAAATTGCTGACATGGACAATTAAGGATGAGGGAAAAGTGATTTACATAGCATGGAAAGCTGTGTAGCTGAAAACCCAACGTGAAACAGATGTGTAAAACATCAAGACAACAGAGACCCAGAGTCGGGTTCCATCTGACATGGCAGTTTAGTTAGAACACCTGCCCAGAAAGTGGGGGACCTGGGTTCGATTCTGAGTCATGTCCATATTTTCTGCAACTGTCTATCCTCAGTAGACACTAAAGGATTCCATTCATTTATATGAATACATACTAAAAGTCACCTTAAAAGGTGCACTTGGAACGAGCAAAACATTTTGTCCATTCTTGTTGGATATAAATACAGTGATACTTCGACTAATGAAGATATTTGTTTCAAAATCACATTTGTAAGCCAAAATCTTCATAAACCTAAACCTGATTTTATCATGCATCTCACTTCTTGCTGTCTTCGACACAAATAACCCATTTGGGTTGGTGGGTGTCCTCTATGTGATGAGATCATCTCATTTGTTTGTCACACATAAAGATAAAAAAGATATGATGCAAATATGGTATGATACTGGAATGGCCTCACCATTCCAGTATGTTTGTTGCCATGCACATCCACTAAAATATTTTTTAGTCAGGTCCAAAAACAGGAAAAAAAACTTCGCTAGCCAAAAAAATTGTCACTCAAAAGCTGAGTTATCACTGTATTTAGAAGAAACTGATCTTTGTATAGAGGACAATATTGTTATTTAACATTAAATACTCTCTTGTAAAAGGACAACTCCATTTCTCTTTCCAAGATAAATGGTATTAAGCACAATTTCTGTTATAGCTCCAGAAGGAATAAATCAATCAAAGTGATCATCACCATACTCCAAGCTACAGAATAAACCTCTAAAAGAATTAACTTTGGTTAATGGTCTCCAGCTTGGCCTAACCTCACCTAAATAAGGAGTTAATTCAATCATTCCAACTCAAATTAATGCCTCAAACAACTCTCTGCAGTTATGAACTTAAGGTGCCCTTTAAAAATTATGTTGGAGATTTTTGCTACAAAAATTTCCTAAAGCAATATAGCATGCAAGTTGCAATTGAACTTACTGTGGATCATTTTCCATAGGTTTTCTATAAGATGCAGGAACGTTTAACTCATAGCGAGCAGCAGCAGCTAAATTACCTATGCTTGAAACTTTTTCCACCTGAGAGGAAATTAACACAGAGAAAAAATAACTATCATGTGAAAACATTGAAAAATCAAAAGTAACCCAAAAAATCTCATTCGTTTGAGTTTACTGATAACTGACTCAGTAGACAACAATTTTTCAGATTTTATAGGAATTTTCTTAATATTTAATAACTTTTGAGCAAGCAGACCAACCCAAGTTAACCAACTGTTGACCAATGATTGAAAATACAGCAGTAGAGAAACAATTATAAAATCTTTGTTATGTTTGAAATCTGAGTCAGCAAAAAATAATAAAATTATTTTCTCACTTTTCTATACTTAGAGTTTGGTCTACTTAAAAGTAGAATGGCAAACCCCAGGACATAATTTACAAAAGTTTCAGAAATTAGGTAATTAGCTCATATAGCTAAGAATCACTCCTCACAAGCTTTTATATAAAATAACTTTATATAATACCAATTATAGAATAAACTATGGTGTCAATAATGAAATGGCAAAGAAACAATATCAATAACTTAAGGTTATGAGAATCAAAGAAGGAAGTAAGTATCGAATAGTAGGTAATAAAAGGATTAAACAAATAATAACAAGCTGACAGTCTTATCCAAGGAAAATGTATGAATGGTGAAGTGCTTTTTAATCTGAAGTATCAACTAAAAATAGAAAAGTTGGATTGAATTAAGTTCACTGTAGAGTCCACATTTGTTTAAGAGAATCAATTCTGAAGATGTTAGGAGTATATTTATTGTCTATGACAAGTATCATGATATAATCTATGACAAGGGTTGTCTGTTGCAGATGAATGTCAATAAAATATGTTTCTTAATACATGAACAATTAATTATATCATTTTCATTTAAGAATCATTTGAAAACAAATATTTGTGAAATTGAATACTGGAAGGAGTCACTGGAAAGTCAGAATATAGGTTCAATGACGCAAGTTTATAAAAATGCTTC
This sequence comes from Ladona fulva, assembly GCA_000376725.2. NCBI lineage: Eukaryota > Metazoa > Arthropoda > Insecta > Odonata > Libellulidae > Ladona > Ladona fulva. Next base: position 241,088 of record KZ308698.1, on the reverse strand, counting down.
ATAGATCAATGAATAGATACTTCTGGAAAGAACAAACAAGTTTGAAAAGTAACTTCATAGACTGTGTAGATATAAATAAATAATTATAGTGATACATTTTTAGATCTCTTAAGAACTACGAAAACAATTTAGCTTCTCTATTTCCGAGGTATATACCAGATTATGAAATTGTTACAATGAAGAAAGCTTTCAAATGCAATAAGATTAAGTAATGCCATAGTAAAATGTTACAACTGGAAAGGGTACTTTGACAAGTCCCTGAAATACCATGGCTGAATAGGTAATCAATGAATGCAAGGCTATGATTTGAAATACCGCACACAACAACTGGTATGGTTGAAGAGCGACATGCTGAATATGGGTGGTCCTCCTCTATGGAGTGACAAATCTATTCCAATATACAAACAATTATGAACAAAGCAATATTGAATTATGACCTGGATGACTATCCTGAATAACAATTTGGGAATGTTAGTGTAATCAGAAAAAGAACTTAATTCTTCAATAGCTATTTACCTGGGAATCTTCCCATCTGTCAAGCTTCAAGTGTTTCACCTTGGAAATGTGGGCTCCTAATCCCCTATGGATTCCAGCACAGCGGGTGCAAATAAAGATGCCAATGTTGTACGATGCCCATTCAGGATCTAAGAAATCAGTTGTATAAAGTTCACTCGACCTGAGTTGTACTATCAGACAACTACTAATTTACTTGTTACTTAATGTATATTTTTTAACACTAGGCTACATAAAAACTATGATAGAATCAAATAATTGATCAAAGTGAAAACGTATTGAAGCAAAATTCAGATATGTAGAAGGGTAATATGTTTTCATGAACGAATGTGTCAATGCCCTAATACTCTGCATTGGGCAACAATTATGAAAGCACTACATTTACCTGGGCTCCTGCAATCGGCACAAATGTTGTTTCCAATTTTTTTAACTAGGCCCAGAAGTAACTTTTCATTCCTATCAGCCATATTAAATAGGCTTGGGCAAAACGATGGGAATACAACGGAACTGTTTACACCATTGGCATTCCCATTTCATTTCCTCCTTTTTCAAAGAATTCGATTGTTTCGTAGAATCCCAGTTCTTGACTCCGTCAGTAGATGTCACAATTGCAGCGGAAAACACAAACAGCGATGATGGTAACATCGGTAACATGGTACGAATATCGGCATTAATATAAAGTTAATTGGTAGTCATTCACACTAGTAATGGATAAATTCTCAGCAAGAAACCGTAATGGTAGTGAATCTTCTGATGCCAGCGATATTGATTTAGATGATATTGCAAAAATGATCGACGTAAGTACAATTATGTATAGAGTGAATCCAAGTAATCTGCATAATGTACCAAGAAGTATAACAGTTATATTTACGTATCTTTTTTTTATTCAAGCCACTGGATGATCTAGAGGACAATCTCTTTTCCAACAAGGCGAAACAAACCTCTAAGAAAAACTCTCAGGCCAGCTCGCTTAAGAAGGTAACAGAGTACCATGGATATGGTAATACGGGTTGAAACTTGCGTTATCTGAAGCATATTCTCATAAGAAAACTTCTGTATGTGAACAAGATAGTGGTGTTGCAAAGAATTTCCCTCCAACATGCAGAGCGTCTTTTTAAATTCGAGTATTAATTCCGACAAATTCTAGGTTTAATTTAAAGCGTCTTTTTAAATTCGAGTATTAATTCCGACAAATTCTAGGTTTAATATTTAAAAAACAGTCCTTACGGAATTGTGTCTGATTCCATATTGGGTGAGGTAAAACTTATAAAAGAATATATTGCAATTCAATTAAGAAATAGCTGATATTTTTACGAACGGTTATTTCGCAAACTTTGGGGCTTTCAAGGTTGAAATCTTTGGTGAGAGATAATGCAGTAAAAAACGTCTTCGTTATGAATCGTATTTGAACTACGCCGTTGGCTGAAATGGAGACTAGTGAAGTAATACCAAGAATAATACACTCTCTCATATCCAGGAAGTGTACGGCCATATGCATGAAATGGGGCTGTAGAAATCTAATTTTTTGGCTACACTAAAAAGCTATTAAATTATATAATTATAATCTATATATATATAATTATGTATATTGTAATTAAATTACAACAGACTATGAGGCAGGAGAAAACATTTCACTACTGTTTGAATGACCCTTGTTTAAAAATTTTGCTTTGACTCTATTTATTCTTCACAGTGTGGACTAGAAGTTTGGTCATGCTCTCAAGAATGGTGATGCTATTCTGTTTGAGTTAACTTTTTGATTATTTCTCTGTTGTGTAATGATTTTTCATGAGCTTGAAAGGAATAGATGCCATGCCTACTACAGTTAATGTATGCCGTAAACTTTTTGTTGTTCTAATTTTACCTTTCTTCAATATTTAAGGTTATGGGAAGTGAAGGTAAATCTTTAATTGGCAAAGATACTGAAGAAATAGAGATATTAACATCAATGTCTTCTAATAATGGGCAACAAGTAAATATGAAATTTGAAGATGACATCTTTGGTGGCTTATTAAAAATTCAGCAAAGCGAGAGGCAGGAAGGAATGTCTGATGAAAATGCTAACAGAGATGAGGTAGGAAAGTGTGGCACTCTTAAGAAACCATATGTTCCTGATTCAAAGGTATCTGATGTCCATGAAGACCTCAAGACTGGCCTTTGGAGTGGGGATGATCTTTGGAATCTTCAAAGAAATGCTGAGAAGCTGAAGCAGACAGCTGGCCATAGTCCTTCAATCTCACCTGTGAAATCTCATAAAGAAACTGGTCCTCATTCCTTTAATAGTCCTACAAGGTCACCCAAATCATTTTCCATTGTGAATCCAGGCTTTGGGCAAAGAAGACGGTCAAATAACCCAGAGATTACAGCCAGCGGAAACAAAAAACCAGGAAAATTTGAGTGGCTTGGGTTACTGGAAAGTAGTGATGAGGAGAAGCAACTCTCTAAGAAAAGCAATGACCAAGGCAATTCATTGCATTTAGCTGGGAGTTCAAAGGAAGAATCACATGAAATTCTTAGTCACAAGATTGCAAGGAAAAATAATTTGCTTGGAAACAGTCATTTCAATAATGAAGAAAATCTCAAAGTATCTGCAGACTTCTCAAGCAGAAGAGAATCTAATTCTAACCTAAATACAGTATTATTTAAAAACTCCTTGGGTGAAGAGGCACAGAATGTCATTCCAAAGATGATTATGGAAACCACTGGCAGTAAAATGCAACAAGAGAAGCACTCTTTACTTCCTGTAAGAAAAGATGTACCTGAAGCTGTTGAAGATACAACTCAAACAAAAGTGTATGGTAAAAAAGAAAGTGAAACAAGTTCACATCATTCTTTAGCAAAGGGTAAGTCATCTTTAATGGAAGATCTCAGTGGGCACTCAAGCAAAAGGGATGGAAGATTGGAAGAACTGGAGAGAGAAACTATAAATGATAAGTCATGTATCAGTAAAAGAGGTAGTATATCAGAGGAGAATGAAGTAAGTTCTGCCCATGCCTATGCACCAACATTTATTGGTGACAAATCGGAAAGTTCTGCTAGAAGAAGACGTAGGAATGAGAGTAGAGAAGTAGCTGGGAAAACAAAGGAAGCATTTAGTGCAATCTTTGATCCATTAGGCCTTTTTTTAATGGATGATAGAGATAAATTAGAGGTGAATGGAAGTGATAACAAATCTTTACCAGAATGGTTGACTGGTGCCAAAAACAAATCAAAGGTCGAGAATCAAAGTTCATCTTCAGTTGAAAAGAAACAAGGAAGCACAAGTAGCCCTAAATCTAAGAGAGACATTACTATTGATAAGAAATTAGATTTTACCAAAGTTGAAGAAATTTCTTCCAAGCCTTTGAGTGGCAGTGGAGAAGCCTCAGAAAAAGTTGTTGGTGGAGAAGAAGCAAAATTGGCAGCGTTAAATGATGGAGATAGAGGAAAAATTGATACTAAAAGGGTTGCTGACATCATTCCTGGTGGAAGCGAATTGTCTTTGGAAAGTAAGGAAAGCTCTGAAGAGGACCATTGTACACAAAAAAACTCAAACAATAAGATTTCAGAAGAAGAAAAGGTTGATAGGGCCAAATTATCATTGGCTGACAAGGAAGATAGAGGTAGAAATATAACTAAGAAAAATGCTCAGCATTTGGAAGAAAAATCGGAAGAGATTGGGAGTGATTCAGACGAGCATTTAAAGCAAAAGGATTTGAGGAGAAGAAAGATTATTAGCAAGGAAGCTCTCTCTAAAAAGAAAAGACATTTTAAAGGGAAGGAGGATTATAGAAGTGAAGGTGATCATTCATCACTTAGTATCAGAAATTCATCATTTGATTCAAATTCAAAAAAGTTTGCTGAGAAGGAAAGGTATTATTTGAGGAAAATCAGAGCTCTTGAAGAGAAAGCAATTCATTTGGAATTTTTGGAGGATGAATTGGCTCAGATGAATCATTTAAAAGGCGAAGTAGAACACCTAAGAGCAATTATTCATGTGTTGGAATTGGAAAAATCTGCCACCGAGTCTTTGGTCACAAGTTTGCAAGAGAGACATTCAGATCAGATTAAGAGACTGGAAGAAGTGCACAGGTGGGTTACTTTTAAACCTTTAATATTTTTATTAAGTATTGACAATAAGCTCTTGTGTTTTCCAATAGAGCATTGATATTTGAACAAGTTCAGTTTATTGCTAGTATTTTATCTGTTTTTCATCAGTTATGTTTTAAAATGATTCTTAGCACATCCCCATGTTTAGATCAATCACATTTGAAGGTCAACACTCAGATTCTTTCTTAAAAATCTCAGTTTTACTTATAAGTTGATCCTAATGTGTTCTGTAATTATTTAATATTATTACGAGAATTCCCCTATAAAAAATCACTCAAACTCAAATCAACGTACCAAAATGATAATTCTCAAGTATGGTTTAATATATTTAATGTATAGCTATGAATTTTTTAAGTAAGATTCAATCTGTACAAGTCAAGGTATGTAAAAATCATGAAAATATTTTCACAAGCTTCAAATAGTAGGAAGATAGACATATTTTAATAATAAGAAAAGCTTTTTGTTAATAGATTAAGGGTACATTAATATTATATATAATATTAATTGTAAAGATGATTATGATTTCAAGTCTCAACTTAAGATATTTTCATTTGAATTTTATTTCTGTATTGTAAGGTAGATGTGCATGTGAGTGTTTATATTATATACAGTCCATGATTATTCATGATAAAATATGTGCTGAGTCACAAAACATTCAAATCATTTGTATGCACTGAAAATTTTAAAGTATTTGGCTCTTTATATATTTATTAAGGTAATAGAGACTTAGAATAGCTATATACCTGGTAATGAGGAGCTACAGTAAAGCACTGAACTTTGAATAATCTGGGTAATGAGGATATACTGTAACCAATAATTTATTTTCATTTTACATTTTTATGAAATTTAGAAATGAGGTGAAGTCGTTGAAAGAAGCTTTATCTCGTGAAGAAAAGAGAAGGGCTGAAGAAGTTGGAAGATTGGCTGAAGATCATAGAAAAACAATAGACAGACTAATGGTAATGAATTTTGTTAATGGGATTTATTCTTGCATTTTTCTCCTTATTACAGTTCCCTCAGCATTTAGCACTGTTCTTTTATAATTGTCTATAATTTTTTATTTGATATTAATTTATATGAGAGTTCTTGTGAGCCTTTAAAACTTTTAAAATTTATTTTTAACCTTTATAATCATTGTATAGTTATTATAATGAAGGTATCTCTGTCTATTGATAAAATTATTATTATACAACACAGGGTAGTTGATTTATAAGACAAGAAATACAAGAAGCCATGTTTGAAGGAAAACAAATGCTCCTTTTGATGTTTTTGCTCTTAATATTCCTCTGAATCTTATGTCAAAATCTCAAAGCTTCATTTGTGTAAACATTAGAGCCTCTATTTCTACAGCTAAATATTTAATGCATTTGATCATGTGAAAAATGTTTAATCAAGGCTTGGTTACAATTATGTCTACTGAAGATATTTTAATACAAGTAAGCAAAATAATGGTCAAAGATAACTCCTAGGTAATATTCATGAATCATCTGTATTCATATCCTTGCCTCTCCTTTTATTTTTCCTCTCATCTTGTTTAAATCCTACGATTGGTTTGCAGCTTGCATGATCCTTGGCCGTTGTTTTCAATTCTGGATTTATTGACATCTTTACTCTTTCACTAACTAATACAATCAATATTCTTTGGCAGGACACTGTGGAAAGCTTTGACTCAGTTTTAAAATAAATCCTTTGCTAACTGTCAAAAGATGTCAAGCATGGCATCAAACTGCAATATTTTTCCATCTTGTTTTCATTTTTCCTTATGGTTTTGCTCCCTCTACCAATGTCGAATCAGTTCAAACCTGTCTTTTCACTCAGCAATTGTAACATTGTATTTGTCCAAAAATTTGTATTGTAGTCTAGCTGTTTCATAAACCAAGGTTATGAAAAACGTAGTTAAAGTTTGTTGCAAGTCACACAGGTTTAATAAGCCCTCCTCCAATTAGATTAAAGTAAAATGTGCATTGCTGGAAACAAAAGATCGGAAAAATAAGTAATGGTCTAAGTTCAGATTCTGGAATTTCCATTTTTTTGTTTTGGGTTTGGTTTTCACTCCAACTAAAGTTACCGTTGTGTTTTGTTTTGGTTTGATACCCTATTGTCAAGTCATCAACTGTCTGTGGAATTCTTTTCCTTGGCTTTACATTTTTTTACCTCTAAGTTCTAAATCACCCCTTATGCCTTTCTTAATGTCCCATCCAAGTATATCTCTTCATTAACTTTCTGAGCAGCCACAGTATTCCTTTGATCTCTATGGAACCAATCATCTGTGACTCTTCTGCCCAAGTCATCTTCAGTAACTGAAAATAACAATGACTAGTGATGAGCTCTTCTTTGATCTCCCTAAGTATTCAGGTATCACAGCTATTGACCATGTTGATTATTTGGATCTCTTTGGTTTGATCATTCTTTTAGTCAAACAGATAAAATCATTAGTTTTGTATCATTTACACATAACATTAGCTTCCTTCAGTCCCTGTGACATCATTAAGCCATTTTTATGTCTTAAGCAGAGCTGCACCATCCTATAGGTGCATGGGATACATTGTACCTGGGCGGTGGCAACAGAAGCCTAGCCAGCCATTATTATTTGTTGTTTTCTGAGTACATGTATCCTATCTAGGAAAGACTTATGTGAAATTAAAGATTGCAAACACTTAGAGGAAAGAATTATGGATAACTCAAGACAAGAAATGAATTTTGTGAAATGGATTTAATCGAAGAATTGGAATCAAAAGATTTTCTGTTACCAAGAATAAAACCTCTTCAGGTTTTTTAATATATATATTTCCTAATTTGCATATAGCTTGCGTATTTTATTGACACTTCTGGAGACTTGCTGCTAAAATAATGATAATCAAAAGTAATGTGAACTATTAACTCATAATGACTATTCACTATGTCAGCATATGGAATATGCATAATTAGTTGTTACTGATGTTTTGTGACAAATGTAATCTGGGGAACAAAGTCATAAAACAATAGTTTTTTGAAGTCTTACAAAAACATTTTTACCTGCAAATCAGGGTATAGGTATATCAGGGTTTTGGTGTTTATTTTTAAGGGGCATATCTGTTCACATCCGAGTAGAAGATAAGCTGGGTGCAGCTCTGGTTCTTATTTTTTTACCAAAGTATACAAATTTTCAGGATCAACTGTTACCCTTACATCTTTGTTTTATAATATTTTTCACATCTATTACTTTTTCATGGAATTAAAATAAGGTTTAGAAATTCTTGTTGCTGAGAATTATTCTCACTTCTGTCACAATTAATTACCTCTAATAACAATACTTGATTATTTTAGGATTACTTTGTTATTATTTGCTTTGCTTATCTTCTCTTGCTGTTGATTCAAAATTTCTCCAGGAAACGAATGTTCGAATGGAAGAAGAATTCCGTAATAGGATGTTAGAAGCAAGGAAAGATTGGAGCAGGGATATGGAGGCGATGAGACTTGCATACCAGCAATCCAGTAATGCTGCAATCACAAATGCATCTTTGGCTTTGCTCACAGGTATGTTTTAGGATACTCAACATTTTAATTGAGGAATCATTTGCTATTGAAATTATCTAAGGAGTTGAAATGTTTTTTTATTTGAACACCTTTAAATAGTACATTCTTTTCTTTATCAAGGTCATGGGATTGGTTCCTCAGAATCCAAAGATAAAAGTGAGATTAGCAAGAGGGACGATTCCTCCACTAAATTATTGTCACAGTGCCCAGAAGAGGTGAAGGGCTTAAGTCAAACTGTAGAGAGAGTTGAAACTATTCTCATGGAAACTTTAGAAGCTATCACTCCAAAGGTAAAGAAACAGAATAGCAAGGCTGCGGTTAATTATGCAATAGATAAGAGAAATCAGCCCAAGGTGGGAAAAAGTCATAAGTCAGTGAGAGACCGAAGGAAAGCATATTATAAAGTGGTTTCTCCAAGGAAACGTAGAAGATTTGTACGTAATGAGAAAGAAAGGACTCATAGCAGACACTTTGCTTCTGATGAACATTTGGAAAGTGATAGTTCTCAGCAGTTAGGTGGAACCTCCAGCAGGGACAGTGTTATTGGAAGTCATTCATCGGAGGTTAAAAAGAAGAATATAAGGAAGTTTTCAAATCAATTTTTATGCCAATACTGCAAAAGATGCCAACATTGCAGGAGAAAATCTTCCTCTCCTGTCAATAATGGACAGAGGCAGAAATCTGAGAAAGAGGGGAAGAATGTAGATGAGAAGACAAACATTGTGTTGAGAGACAAACTGCAGAAGGTGGGTAAATATATCACACTTGTAGTATGATGGGAGTACTTAATGTGATTTTATATTTTTGGTATTTTAAAACTCTCCTAGCTTCAATCACAAGGAAGCTGAAAAATATGTAAAAAAATGTCATTATTCAAACTGTGATACCATTTGCATAGTATAGTTGTTATTATGTTACCTTACAGGATTATGGCAATGGTGAAAAAGTTTTTAGGAAATCTCACGAAAGTTCTTGGCTGAACAAAATACAAGAGAGGAAAAATCTTTTACCAGCAAGTGCAAGGATGACTTTGGATGATGATTATTTTTCCACTGTACTTCCTCATAGACAACCAGGTGTAAGTATTTGTCCATTTAATCGTGATTGGCATTCAAACTCATAAACTAATATTCAATGAAGGTCCACTATTTCTAAATATCCTCGAAATGATTTATTCCATTAGATTTTACTCAGTCAGGTCTGCCACTTTTAATTTCAAAACAGTTCTTTCCATGAAGATCTCATATAGTTGCTGTTCCATGGAATATATTTTCTTACCTTTCAATGAGGACTGGTCAAACATTGCTTATAGATTAATTAGTCATGATTACAAATGCACACCTTTTACTTTGAATAAGGAAGGAAAGTTGGTTCTAGCATCTATTTAAAGGATATTTTCTATGCACTGTATATTTCTGTGTATAAAAACGCCCAGGTATAAGATGTAGCAAGATTTATGTGACTAAACTCTCAATAAATACCATGGAAAATCTCTATCCTTATATAAAGAAACATTACCTTACGAAGAAAACACTTGAATTTAAATTTACTGAGAACGACATATGTTCCTCCAACTACGGACTTAATTCGACTTCGGTGTGATGAATTGCTAATAATACTTCTTTTCTTATAATTGATCATCTTCTCTTTGATATTTTTCTAATTGCAGTCAATTGACGAAGTGTTGGAAAAAACTTTTATTCCGATGCTCTGCGAACTTTTTTAATTATTACAATTTAAACCCTACGGGATGTCGCCTTTTCTTCATTTCTGTATATAACTTGCTACGTTTCGGTTCTATTAATTGCTAAGAATAGTTCTTCTCGCCTAATCTTTATTTTGGTCATCTTTTACCTGTAGAGACCCATTTTATTTTCTTTGCTAAGGTTCTGTTCCTGCTTTAGGAAAATATCGGCGCAGAATACTTATATTTTTACGGGGATATTTTCGTATTTCGTAGGAAATGAACGAATGATATGAGAATAGCAAATCTAATTTATTGCTACGAAATTGACCATTATCAATTAGTTCCTTCCTCAATATTCATTAAGAATTCAAAGAAGATGTGTTTTTTTGATCATTCATCAGGCCGTGATATGTTGGTTGGACGTTAACCAAGTTTCTTTGTTGTGGCGCCCGGTCATTCCAATCTTCGTCCTAACTGAACTAACAATTATACTGAAATCATTAGTCCTAGGGACTAATAATTTCAGTATAATTTTTGAGGACCGGACAGTGAACCACAATTCAGGAAGCGCCTAATTTTTACGCGTTAGCGTAAATTTGACTTATACTGCTTAAGTATTGATTATTATTATTGATTAAGTTTTTTTTGTATTAGAGGTTTAAATACACTACGCCGTATTTCGGCAAGCGGAACTCGCGTTAAGAGGCAAATGGGAAGCTCCGGTTTACCGAATTTGGGAATCCGAAGCTTTGTCTCTAAACGCGAGTTCCGCCTGCCGAAATACGGCTTACGGAGTGTTTTTAAACCTCTAATTCATTAACAGCCGTGTTCCAACTTTTCATTCAGCAAGGTTTTTCTAACATCGTGTAATTTCATGTTTAGTCTCATCGTGTAAAGCTGGATAACTCACATTTCTAGATTATAATGGATGATCAGTTTATAGATCCCTTTCACTTGATCTAAATGAAAAGATATTAATGCATTATTTAAGGTTAATTAAGACAAGAACTTGGGAATGCTCTATTTTCCCATTCAGGAAAATTTGAATCAAAGCTAGATTGTGGGTCAATTGCCTCAACTGGGTCATTGTTCAACTCAATTGCCAATCCAGATAAATAATTTTGCTTCTTTATGACTAAATTTTACTTCTTTATGTTTCTGTTTTATTGTAGGTACGGAAAAAAAGCTAATTTCGTTGTTGATCATGTATGACTGTTATGGATCTATCACCATTATTTTTTACAAGTTAATTTTGTGCTGGTAGTCATGAAAATTAAAGTACATAAATATAGAAATTTCGCACCGGAAACCTCTTAGCGCAGTGAGTACGTGACCATAAATTAATCTCCGTGTTTCTGAGACGGAAGAGAATTGTGGAAAACCACACATTATTAGGTTTGCTGTCTTCTATACCGCAAGCTTCGCCATTTTTACTGCGGTTGTTTACGTGATTAAATGAAATTAATTTATACCCGTGGTATACAAATAAATGACTGTATAGCGATTCATTCGCTTAATTTTACATTTTTTGCATTAAAGTCGCGTCTTCATCTAGATTGGGTGTGCTGCTAAAGAAACAACGCTCAACACAACGCAACTCAAATTGAATGCAACGACTCTGACTAAAAATTGAAAATTTGGTTTTCATTGTTTCATGAAATTTTCTTTCTGATAAACTTCCTCAAACATAAAATGGCACAAATAGTGCTATTTATTTGGCTCTAATTTTATCCGCTTTGTCAATAAAAATATTTCGCATTCGAGGTGGTGACTCGCAATTCGACGTCCCGCTGTTCAACAATCGAATATTGGGCAGAAACGCAGAAACTGCATGTCCATGTGCGTAGCATATTGTAGTACCTGTAGAACGGTGTAATTAAGCATTGGTTGTCTTTCTCGTTTTAGTGGACTCTGTTGTTATTTTGAGTAATAAGTTTTGAAAAAATAAAACATTAAAAACGTATCAGAAAAAGTTCACTCACCAGAAATATTATTTAGTTAAATTTCCCCAATATGGCCTAACAACGGACTTATTTACTTTTCATAGATTTATATGGAAAAAAGTCTCCTGAAATAGTCGAGTTACCCAAGTTGGCACAACATACTGTCGAAATTTTAGTTATGGATACCATAGCTTGGAGCTGAATAAAAACTAAACTAGCGTACAAAATTAATCTCTTAGTTGTATTTAAGGCAAGTCAAAGCTTGCGAAAGCTCTTACTGAAAGCTTTATAACGAGACCAACTTTGCGCCTTTACATCCATCTGTTACTGAGAAAAAGTTGTTTTACAAAATTGATACCAACTCTTTAATGTGCCATGAAAATAATCAGAAATTTTTTATTTAATATCAGGATGAGTATTTTAACATTCTATTAAATTTTTGTTTGAATTAAACTCATACTTCTTGAAAAATTACATTTTTAAGTCAACACCCTATGGGACAACAGAAAAATTACCAACCTGATATATATAAAAAATTTTGCTTTCTTTGTTTAAACACATCATGAAACATGCTAAAAATTTGGAGCAAATTGTTTTTCTTTGGGATTGCTAGTTAATGTTTTATTCTACCCTGATCTCAAGTATCCATAATAAAAAATCCAACAGTAAGTGTCTGAAGCCAGCCATGGTCATAAATATTATTTCAGGTGTCTCTTTCCTCAAGACGGTTAAGTTTTTTTATTAATGTTTCACTATGCATTCTTATCATCAAAAATGTATTCTTTGTGAATTTCTGCAGGTAATCATTAATCCAAAGCAGTACCTTATGAAACTGGCATCTGGAAACAGGAACAATCTTTTCCAACCCTTGGATATTCTAAATGTCTGATTCTTCTCAGTGAAGAGTTGTTCACTCTGATGGATTTCCTCTGTACGTATTTTTACAATGTTATCAAATTACCATTCTTGAACATTTATATGTTTCTGGTCTAGTTTATTAAGTATTAATTAACTTGTTTCAAGTTGTGGGCTGTCTACTATTCACCTAAAACTGTTAATTACAATTGTCTTGTGGTGCAACATACCTGTCATTCAGGAAGTCTCCCTTTCTCTAATTCTAATAGAATAGAAGTTGCCAGAGATAGTTGACTTAGTTGCAGTTTAGAAGGACTCCAAAAATCATCAATGCTAATAATGCTTAATTAGCATTGATGGGTTTTGGAGTTCTTCAAAACTGCAACTAATTCTAGTAGATTAAAGCATGTCTGCCTCTTTTTTCTCAAAAATTTTAGCCCACAATTTGAATTAATTTGTCAAACAAAATTTAGATTGAATTCAATCGGTCTACTCTACTTCCTTAAATAACTTGTGCTGCATGAAATACAATGCTTACCCATTCTATGATAATCCCAGTATTTAGTAGCATTACTCTTTTTCTTCAACAGAATCAAGATCATCCCAGTAAAATTCTCTAGGCTCTTTACTATCATTACATATTTTTCTTCATAACTTGAAGAAATAAGTTAAAAACCATTTAAGATGCTTTCCTGGGGACCAAGTGGAAACTAATTTAATAAGGATAGCATTTTCACTGAGATGTGAGAAATTTTTAATTCTTGCACATTGGAAAAGAACATGTAAGGGCTCTTTCATTTTTGAACGAATGGTTAACTCTTTGAAATAGAAATTGATGTTCTTCAGTTTGCTTTATTTACCTCAGTTAAAATTGGGATATCTAAAGAGTCTGTGTTGCTCTGTAGTATTAGTTGCATATATGGATGTATTTTTGAAAAAATGTCTGTTTGCCGGGAAAAGGGAGTTCCTTTATTTTTTATTTAATTTTAAACTATACGATGAAGCAATTTTTTACCAAGGAGATAATTAGGGATTTATAATGAATTGTTTGCCATTTTCTGGTGAGAGGTTGTCACAAAGCATGCTTTCTCCAAGAATTCTATTATTTCAAACATTGCCTTGCCTCTCTGGTTTATTCAGTAAGTTTACAACTTGAGTATTTGATAGAAAATTTTTCACTAAGGGACATTTTAATTAATTTTCTGCACTGAGATGAAACTTATATCTTCCTTATCTTCATACAAAATTAGTCATTGCAATGAGAGGAAAAAGCTACTCCACTAGAGACAAAGCAAAGCAGGAGAGGAGAGAAGAGGACAGTGATATTGATAATGTAAACAATTTTTGTTTTATTAAAAAAGACAGATGGTTGGCTAAAGCAGGTTGCAGTGCATCCAGGGATGGGAAAAATTCGCTTTATAAGCAGTTAGAAGAGTATCTTAATTTGCATTTTACCATTTATTTCCCTTGCTAAGGACTGGGAGAAACTACATATTAGCTGGATAGAGTTTTTAGCAGGAGCATGTTAAATGGTTTTTAACTGTATTTCTTACCCTTTTCCCCCAGATTTTGAAGGGACTCGACTGGGATCTCTTTAATATCCTTTCCTTTATTCCCTTTTATGTCATACAGTGCTCTATCAAGGTCTCTGTCTAATATCCAAGGTCCAATATTGTCTTTTTAAAATTTTTCCTCATTTTCTATCACTACATGGGTAGGCTTCATGTCTTTCCCATACAGTTCCTCAGCATATTTCCCTCTCTCCATTCATGTTTGCTTTATCCCATAAGATGTTTTCCTTACTATCATTTTTGGTGGCCATTATTATGGAGTTATTAGTAATTTTTCTCCCCTAATTGTTTTTCCTGTGTAATACAATAGGTTATCTCTGCTTTTCTGCAGCTTCTCTATTTCATTTCAATGTCCTATCCATGTCCTTCTCTCTTTGTTGTCATTGTTATATACAGTATTTCCCCATGTATATGACAAACATTTTCTTTAAAAATTCCTTTTCTAAAAATTTGGTGCATGTTATACACTGGCTGTGGCAAACAAAAGCAAGGATGAAAGTTGCGACTGATCCCAATTTTCAGGTCCAAAAATCAAGTTGTGTCTTATACATGGGAGCATCTTATATACATAGGGAATTACAGTGTATTCTTTACGTATGCTTACTGTTGACCTTTTTCCATTATCTTTTTTCCTTCATTTTATTTATAGCTTCCACCATCATGCATAGTTTCCTAATTTTTTTTTGCTTGACTCCTCCAATTACTATTTGCACTCCATCCCTTACACTGCTTTTAATCTTTCCCCATCCATCACCTATGGGAAGTTCCCTTTTTTTTACATCCTTGAGCCTTTTCAAAAGTGTCTCAAAATCCTCCTGTACTGCCATAACCAGCTCTCATTTTAGCTTGATAGCAATCATGGCTTCTCTAGCTTTCTAGCGTAACACTAATGCAACCTTTTCCGGCTAGTAGTTCCTCCACTGAAAATAACTCTCACATCATCACTTCAAATACCCATCCCTCTTTATTTCAACCTCTACAAGTTTTCCAACTTCACTTTCTTAAGAATTGTCCTAACATTTCAGGTTCCTGTCCTAGTTTCCTTGGCCATCTTGTCTCTTCTCTTTTTTTGTTATTTGTTGGGTAAGGGTTTTGTTAGATGACGACTGACAAGGCCTTACTCCCATCATTACTGGTGTGACACTCTCCCTGCAGAATTGAGTTCAGCGTATGACTTTACCAATATCATTATTCTTGCACATCATGTGCATGATGGCCACTTCACTGTAGTAAAAGCTCTTTAAGCCACCTCTTTGCGGTTACAAAGCAAGCAACTAGCCTTCTTATGAAACTACGAGGAAGTTACAATAGGAAAATGGTGACTTGGCACCAACAAAAATTATGGAAAATTCTCAAGGAGGAATGAACATGAAAATATCTGATGGGACCAGGACTCAAACCCAGATCTCCCTTTTACTGGTTGGTTGTTCTATCAATTTAGCTCTCCAGCCAGAACATTCTGTTTGGAAGAATTTGTACTCAAGAGCATGTGGTTTCATCTGACTATGCAGCATCATCTATGGCCATGTTCTCATTGAGGCACTGGCCTAACAAAGTGGTTTCCAAGTGGAAATCCATGCTTACATCTGAGCTTCCCAATGGCTTTGCTGCTACACATTAGTGTGCCATGATGAAGCTCATGGTGTGCTTTATAATATGGGAGAGTGACATATTTCTAATTATGCATTACAAAAGTTCTGTATTTTGTTATATATTTTCTATTTAACAGAAGATTGTTATGATAATAATAAAATATTTTACTCCTCAGTTAGGGGATTCTTCTTATTTAATTTGAAACTACACTGGATCTTGCAAAAGCTTGGTTTAGTGTACTGTGAAATTTGAGTTGATATGTAACTAAGTGTCCCATGGAAGACAAAAGATTGGGAAGCATCATCTAGGGCTAGGGGGCTCAGAAATTTTCCTTCAACTTTGGGTTGTTGAAAATCCATGAAAAAATCAGACATTGAAGTTTGGTAATCTTTTATTCCTACTCATTCATATGATAGGAATACGTGTATTTCTAGATGACTGAATCTAAACTGAATTTCTAGCTTCTGAACCACTCGCTATTGATTAATTATCATTTCAATCCTATTATGGTAATCTCAGAAGTATCCACCCTGACATATAGATGGTGGTTGTTGTTTTTAAGAAATTACTATGGTTGAAAGTACCAACCTCAAAGTTAAGGTAAGTTTGAAGTTTCGAGATGCTACGTTGTTTAGTATTTGTTTGACAGCCATCAGTCAGCCTCAGTGAATCTGTAAACATGGAAAAAATTGGTCATCGTTATTTGATACAATACTTTTATTTGAAAGGTCTCAGTCCAACCAATATCATAGTCAAGCTAGATTATTTGCTCCTGTGAGTGTGCTCCTTTGTTTACAGCTATAAAATATTGGGTGGTTGGGTTTAAACAAGGCCATATGAACTAAGAAACAAAAACTTTGTGAAAAATATCTTTATTTCTCAATATTGTCTCTTTTTAGTTCAACACAATTTTCAATAGCTTTGATGCCCTATTTATATTGAGAATTGTCAAACTCCCCAAAATAGCCATTAACTACCTATTCCACCTCTTCATTGATGGCAAATCTTTTACTACCAAGCCATTTTTTCAAGTTTTGAAAGAGGAAGTAATCTGAGGGGGCTAAATTTGGCAAATAGGGTTCATGAGGAAGCAATTTGAACTTCAACTCATTACAAAATCCACTACTTTGGCCTCAACTTTGTGGTAGCTATTCATGATGAAAAGAATAAGAAACACTTTTACACGTTACCACAGGATAAATTTAATGAAACGACCTAGGTTTCGACGCGTCGCGTCATCGTCAGGTACAAGAAACAGAGAAAATTCACAATATATAGGAACAATGAGGGGAAAGCAAGGGAGTTGGTGGGGGAGGGTTAGACAGAGTTACAAAAATGAGACAAAGTTTTCACCGTCGAAGAACCTCATTATTCAACTCATTCAATTTCCTCATTCAAGTTCCTCACAATTCAACTCATTAATTTTGGCCATTGGAATAACAGATGTATGGACTGGTGCATTAACTTGATGAAACAACACTTTCTTTTTTGCCAACTGTGGCTGTTTTTTCTTGATTTCATCACTCAAACACTAATAAGTTTGCATAATACTCACTGTTAATTGATTTTCCTTTTTGAAGATAATCAAATTACCCCAGGTGCATCCCAAAAAACTGATGCAATAACCTTGCCAGTAGATGGAACTGTTTTTGCCTTCTTTGGAGCCAATTCTACCGTTGCAGTCCATTGTTTTGACTTCATCTCAGGTGTGAAGTGATGGACCCATATTTCATCCATAGTTATGACTTGACACAAAAACTTGGCTTTATTGCTATGAAATATT
Organism: Ladona fulva; assembly: GCA_000376725.2. Taxonomy (NCBI): domain Eukaryota; kingdom Metazoa; phylum Arthropoda; class Insecta; order Odonata; family Libellulidae; genus Ladona; species Ladona fulva. The sequence goes on along the minus strand of KZ308698.1, from coordinate 223,538 downwards.
GCCAAACTCTCGATTGAAACATCCTCATGACTTTCTTGTGTCCAAATTTTCAGTCAATATGCGATGTACAGCAATTTTTGAAATGTCTACCATGTATGCTAGCTTGCACACTTTCAATTGACAGTCAAACAACACCATTTGGTCCCCTCATTTGGTTGACCACTGTGATGTTTGTTATTTAGTTCGTACAGCCTCATTTAAATTCTACCACCCAATATCCTATTGCTGCAAACAAAGGAGTAGATTCCCCCAGAGTATGATCTAGCACTATAAAAGTGGGAGACCTGGGTTCGAGTCCCAGTCATGTTTTGCTGTTTTTCACACTTGTTATTCATTTTTTTTGTTAGGTAAGGTACTTCTGGGACTACCCTTGTATATTTGTATATCTTGATCAACGTATTTATCTTATTCAACCATGCTCTGAAAACAACAAATCAATTTTTCTCTAAAAACTTAACAAATCACTGAATCCTTGTTTACTGACTCTCACCGTTGTATTATTTTAATCCTTGATAACTTCCTCTCCTTATTATATCCCAGATGTATACTTCAAAATTTAATTTTATCAGAATTTATGCTACACCTTAATTGGTTATGAAGTTCCTCACATCAGTTTTTGCAATGGCTAATCTAATGGAAATGGAGTGTAGGAAGTGGGAGGACTCTCCACACTCAATTGTGTATAACTTTCTGCCAGTTATATACTGAGTAGATTTTTTGGCGTAAAAATATTTAGAAGTAAAAACACACTTCTCAACTGCCTTCTTATGGCTAAGGTTGATTGTAACCACACGGTTTACATGTCTTTTTTTTACTTGGGATGATCGTTAAGTCTCTTTTTTCTAAATAAATATTGTAATATATATTAAAATAATATAGATATTGTGATTTCTGATGTAATAGAGAGTTTCTTTTTAATGATGAAAACTTCCATCAGCATATGGGAGCATCAAAGACAAATGCATTAATTAAGAGGGCAGTAATTATCTGTGTGTTAAATTTTACTGACCCTGAATGCAATACATTGAGGCAAATTTAATGGCTGTAGCAATTAAGTGAAGCTAACACATTTTCATTGAAAGCCAAAGTAAACAGAAACATTGATGTTAGCTGGGATTACCCCTCCAGCTGGAATTAACACACAAATGTTTGTAAATTTTGCAAATATTTACATCTAACCACAAGAATATTGTTCATTTATAAAAAAAACCAAGTATGTATCTGCATTATGTGTTGAGAAGTTTAAACTTTGTGCTGATGTGAAATCTGCAAACCAATCCCCAAAAATCCAAATAAAATCTGAGTCATTGCTAATGTTAACAAATTGATTCAAATCTTGACAATTGACAGGTCCCAAATTTCGATTCAACCTAATTAAAACTTCTGTTTTCATGGCATAATTTTGCTTTGTGTTAAGAATGTACAGAAATGAAATTACTCTTCCTGCACATATCTTTGTAATAAAAAGACTTTTTTGCATTCTTTTCCATTAAGGAATGGTCTTTCAGAATGTCTTTTCTTCAATGCTGCTGATTAAAGAAGTATGAAACTATATTTTCTTAGTAGCTCCTATTTTTGTTCTTGTTTATCATACTGCAAAAATTGTAAGACATTTCTGGATAAGCTCATTGTAAAGCATTTTAGTCAGTTTGTTGACACTTTTTCAGCTACTTAAGTGTCCTTTAGATACATTTTGGTTCCAAACAGGTTGTTTGTGCTCCCTTATTAAGTAAGTTTAATTATAAGAACTGTACTCTCTTGTAAGTTTAATTATAAGAACTGATATTGGTATTGTTAGTCGTATTAGATTAGATTTGTACCCCCCATGACCAATTTTATGGCAATTGATCCTCTTTTTCTATTTCTATTGCCCCAAGCTTTTCAGTAGCTATTAGTTCACGTATTAAGAAGATTTTTACTCAAACATTTTTAGTTTTATGCAAAACGCTTTTTGATGAACACATTTTTTTCTTGAACAGAGAGGAGCTGATGGAGCTCCATGTGTGTGAATTTATCTCTTTGGATTCTGGCATTTTGATATGGAATGAATTATATCTGAAGAATATTGAATTTTTATCAAAAATCTCTTATTGGAGCATTTGCTGAGTCATCTGTAACTAAAAGTCTGATGACCAAGAATATGAATGATTTCCTTTTGCATTGTGTCTCCCTGGATTCATCAAATGAATTATTTAAATGAATTGTTAACAGGCAAAAAATATTGTAGCTAAATATCATACATTAGTTCATACTCCTATTACACAATATTTATATATAGTTTTATGGTAAAACAAAGATTTTTTCCATGTTATAACATGTTTCATGCGTGGGGTTGAAATCTTTCCTATACGACTATAGTGTCAGTAAAACTGGCAGGACTAACGGAATGTTAAATTTTTATGGTGATAATAATATTGAGGCATAGAATAATGGAAAAGGGTTTTTACAAAAGAGAAAGCTTAGCTTTCTTTATTGGACAAACATAAATATTCATGGCTGTGAAGGCAGCCAATACATTCTCAGTATTCATATATTTACATAATAGCATTAAATGAGGACAAAATGAAGCTCGTGATGTACAAAATCGATAAATTGTAAGTTCCCTTTTACCAAATACAAGTAACTATTTCACTCGTTTTATTCTCTTCACTTTGGAAAATTTCTTCCCAAATTCCCTGGAACCAGTTATAGTCCCCATAAAATCTTCCTTTCCAATGATTTTGAAGAATAATTTAATGGGGGCTATTTTTCATCATGAATCATGTCTGCCATAGATTAAATGGAAGCATAAGTACTTAGAATAATTAATAAAATAATTGCACTTATTTCGATTTATGCCATTGCAAAAGGCTTTGCAATAAGCAATTGATGAATATGAAATGATGATTTAGATGTATGATAAATGAATAAAGCACCATAATGAGTACATACCAACATTTGGATGGGATGATTAAATGAAAATACTATTATGATAAGTCATACAGGTATGTTCATGGGGGAAAATACTTTCGCGATGATGATCATCTTAACTCCTTTGTACTAAACACTGATGCATTTCTTTTAGCTTAAAGCTTTTTAAATGAAAAATTAGATTTTACTGTTAACTGGAGTGTTAATAATTTAATCATTTAAACCTTATGTTTGGCTATATACTTATTTTTACCATTAAGGAATAATCAAGGAATCCACTCTATCTTATATTTGACTCTCAAGCCATCTTATTCTTTGCATATCCTTGATGCATCAGTCTTTAAGGCAGAATTATTATCTTTTTGACAATGCCCTCTTCAAGCAGACATGACCCACAAAAACCAAGTGAAGGAAGGAAAAAAAAAACGAAAAACCATTTTAAGCCATCACCACTTCATCTTTTCTTTGATCACGAGGATAATGTCTTAGTGGACCTCCCTTAGCACTTAATTGCAAGCACTGGATGCAAAACATTTCATCACTGTGTGCTCAGGGAAACTCCACAGACTGGATTTATGTCCTTTGAATTATTTAGGTCATGGAAAGAGTTCTAAGGTCACTTCAGGAGATTAAATTCTTCTTTGAGTCAGAGTACCATGGAGCACAGGCTCTGAGGCAGTAGCAGCACACAGTTGTGGCATAGAGGAGAGCAAGCAGGGCACAGGTGACTCCAAGAGCCAAGACTGATGTTCTTGTGGGGCAGGTCTGTCCTTCAATTCCAACTCGTCGCACCGATGGACCATCATCATCTATTGTAAAAAATATTAAAGGGAAATTAGAAAATGTTTCGCAAGATTCCTGTGTGCAATAGTAGCTTTTACAGTTCTATTAATATGTTGGTGAAATTCAGTTGAATTAAGTTAGATCAAGTGTGTGTGTATACATGGATATATATCTATTATATACAGATGCTTCTCTGGATATATATACCCATATAGGATACACTCTCTGGGGTTAAACAGAAATTGTCACTGACCCAGTGATTTTTCTGCATGAAAACTCTGACCATCTCACCAGAGAAAAAGTGAGATATCAATCCTAGGGTTTTGTCATGGGTTTGATCCTAGAGGGCCCCAGAAAAGGTATTTTTCTGGTAAGGATGCATTGCACGGTTTTTCAGAAAAATTTTTGAGGCATTTCCTGTTAAGATTAGATTTTGCCTCAAAACATTGGCAATAGTTGAAATGTGATTATATTTTGACATAACAGATAGTCATTCTTTCCTACTTTAGCAGTGCATGACACGTTGGCTTTGAGCTTTTTAATTTGATGCACTTCCTATAATGAATTCTGCTTGAAACTATACAAACAGTTAAAAGTGGAGGTAACAAAATGTAATTGACTATGATTTCAAGTAATATGGTCATTGGTTATAAGCCATACTGCTACCTTTTCTCCATAAGAATTACTTTGAGGTGAACCATTGAACTCATTTACTGTCCACTTAGACATATGTGACTGCAACACGGTATGAAGAGAAAAGAGATCTTTATATTATGTATAGACATTGCAAAAAATCAAAAGTGACCATGCTTTCAACTCTCTGTTGCTCAAAATGCTCTTCAATTTTAAATCATAGGGAAACTTGGAATAAGCAAATGAAGATGCCAAATCCTTAATTGGCAACCTGAATGTTACTTGCAGCCCATGTGGGTTTTGACAGTCTCTTAGCTATTTATACATGTTTTAGGTCCCAGGGGATATTAAAATTCCATTTTAGGTAAATCTAACAGATAATATTTAATATCATAGGTTTGAAAGATAGAAATTTGAAACAACTTGGATGCTTACTTAGGTCCCCTTATGGTCCTCTCTTGATTGTATCGAGGTTTATTACTAAAGGCTAAAAGTTGGGGCCTCGAAGTATTACCGTGTATCTGTGGTAAGGTTATAAGCTTACCTTTCAATTTATTGCTCACAACATAGTTTTTTAAATACCTATTGGGAAACAGTTTTGGGGGATTAGAGGTAATTAATCACTCCTTAGCTTGCAGTATGCAAGCAACTTTTACTCTTACAATTAAATTCTACAAAAATCCCAAAATATAAATTACTTAAATATATATTTGAAATTAATTCTATATTT
>KZ308698.1:31234-202381 GCA_000376725.2 Ladona fulva | reverse complement strand
TGAAATTTCATACTTTGACTAAAAATCTACTTACCCTTCTTCATCAATAATTTGGAATGTACTCTTTGAGTCCTTGGCCATTGCTACACAGCTACGAGCAAAGATTCCATATGGAGCTGCAAGGGAAATAAAATTATGCCTTAGAACTGCTAAGAAATGCATTTGAGAAATTATTCATCAGAATCTTTACTACAGAAGGAAACTTTTTTTCCTCATTTTTACTAATCTGGAATTAGTTCACATATTGGTTTAAATTTAACTTAAATTTCTTTGATAAATCTTGTTTAACTTCTTATAAATGTACACTGGTTATAATATATTTAATTAATGCTATAAGTAAGTATTATAAATGAAAGTTAACTGAAAATAAGGGAGATCAAATTTTGGAAAAACCTTGTATTTCTAGTGAAAATTTTAGCAGTGAATGAAAAACATAGTTTTTGACTAGATTAATCCAAGTTCCCATGGCAATATTTAATAATTCATGCAGGTACAATGATTCACATGAACAATGTGAATGATTCAATGATTTCATGAACCACATCATTTTATACAGTTTTTGGCTTTTCTTTGTTAAAAGACTCATGCAATAGAGGATAAAACTGTACTTACTATCCTCTGGAATTTCAATGCGGAATGTAAGCTTGTCGCCAATTCTCACTGTCTCAACTTCCCTATCCCTTGTGTCCAGGATGCGAATACGAGGTGCTGGTGCAATAGGAGCAGATGTGATGGAGATCATCTCTGGGTCTCTGGAATTATCAAAATTCTCAATGAGGATTATTGTATCAATTAAATCTAAGTTGCCTTTATTGAACTCTGTTAGAGGGTATTCTTGACTCAGCCATTTTAAGTATTAACTAACCTAATTGGTATGAGGCCATATGTGATGTTCTTTGGAGACATATCATATGTGCACTTAATCTTGTAAATCTTATCTGCTTTGGTCATGACCATGCTATGATGCTGAAGGACCACTGTATTTGAGTAGATACCAGTCTGAAATACAGAGGTGAATGATGATTGTAACATATTGTTGATAGAAAAGAAAATAAGCTTATAAAATTCATTTAGGCTTATTTGATGCTTTTTTAACATACATATTATAAGGGATTCACTTACCACTGATCGAGTATTACAATCCTGTCCAGTCATCGTGAGATCCAAACGGAACCTATCACTGCTCTTGACATCAACGTTGCAAGTTTCAGAGCGACCAAGTGCATAAATCCTTCCATTGAATGGCTTGTTTGTTCGAACTTGGACAGCAATACGTGTGTCCTTGCAGTGTACAGAAACTGTTGGAAAATAATATCAGGAATTGGTTAGAGCTTGCAGGGAATAAGAGCTGCTATGATTAGTGCATTAGCACTCCAAAGTCCAAGCAGATTTTTCCAGTTAGGGAATGATTGTTTGTGTTTGTAAATAATAATAATTATAAAAATAGATGTAATTGGGGTCGCCCTGATTTCATTAAAGAAGTTATTATCGTGATTATCAGCTTCTTATCAATAGGAGTGTCTATTCAAGAACCATCATAAATGTTTATCAAAATAAAGCTGTCTCTGTTTTCAGTGCCTTGATGTATTTTCTTAAGCATGAAATAATAAATATAACATACTTTTCTACAAATATATGTTTGATAGAAAGATATTTGTGGAAAAGTATAAGTTATATTTATTATTTCCTTTATAATGGAATTCCACCAAATCTCACTAGAGAAGATTAATTTTATTAAGCAGTTATTTGAGAAAGTATTCCTATCAAAATTTCTACTGCTCAAATAAATGTTTTAATATTTATTAAGCATTGCTATTTATCTGTAGTATGCTGAAAATAATCTGGCAATGAGAAACAAATCATATTTAATTTTTTTGTTTATCAGTCTTCATAACTATTTGTGAAAAGTGATACCTGTGTATTGTGATATGATCTATAAATTGAAAGTGAATAAACTTACCATCATAGCATGTTCCAGTATTGTCACAATTGACATCAGTTCTTGTTTCATTATTTAAGGTTTCATCTTCTATCTTGTCAACAACAACTGGCAATGTTTCTGGCGTCTTACCTGGACCTTGAATTTACAGATGAAAGGGAATGGGAGTTAGAAATTGGTACTTATTTAATTGAGAAAGATAGACAACATTTTAGTTGGCAACAAAAAATTATTATTGGAAAATGTTAATATTTTTTTTTAATTGAATTTGAATTGATTTTTACCTGAGGCTGGTGCCTGGAAACAAGTATTTTCAAAATATTTTCCTACTGCATCACCAACATCAATCAAAGGTCTTTCAGAGTTAAGGAAAGTGGATGGTCCATCTGGAAGGGACCAGTGATCCATGTGGTAAAGGTTGCAGTTGTATGGAGATGATTCTCTTTGAGCTGTTCCTGTTCGTGGGGCCTCTTCACGGAAAAGATACGATCGGCAGAGGAAAGAGCTTTCAGTCTCACATGTATTGCGACATGCCTTTTCATTTGGAACCTACAAATGGAGAAACATTTAAAACTTCTTGCCATTATGCTAACTTTGAGATTTTTTCTAGTATTAGAATTTTAATCATTAACCCACCCAAATCATTTAATCCACTTTCATCATTTGTGAATTAAAAGGATAAAATACTTCAACTTTCCCTGAGGCTCTTAGTCTAACATTTTTCAAAAATTTGAATATGTACTATTTACCCTAACATCCTGCTTTCTTAGCTGCAAACTTTAGTTTTACTGTCAAGTCAAAGCCTTTTTCAACTTAAAAATATTAACATGAAATTTTAAAAATTAAAATAATTGTTAATATGAGGGTCGTTCAATAGGTCCTTATGAAATCCAACATTGTTATCATAAATGGTTTGTTTTTAGTAAGCATCATTACTCACTATATAGCTGTTAAAGTCTTTGTCATGGATATCCCATGGTTTCATTTTTATGGTCGATTGAAGTAAAAAACGTTGTTTATTTAAAAAATGGAGAAAAGTGAGTTTCGAGCAGTAATTAAACACTAATATTTAAACGGCTTAACACCAAAAGATATTGAAGCTGAGTTGGATGAAGTTTATGACTCATCTGCTACTAAGTTTGCTGCTACTGGTTGAACGAAGAAATGAAGAAAAAACGTACTCATTTGAAAAAGAAAAAGATCCTCTTCCATCAAGACAATGCAAGGGTGCACACCTGCGCAGTTTCGATGACCAAAATTATGGAATTAAAGTTCTAATTATTGCAACATCCGCCTTATTCACCAGATTCGGCTCCCAGTGACTTCTTTTTATTTCCAACCTCAAAAAAATGGCTCTGCGAACAACAGTTCACGTTGAACGAGGAGGTCATCACCCAAACAGATGCCTATATTGAGGATCTTCCGAAATCCTACTTTTTGGACGGCTTAAAAAAGTTGCAGAAATGCTTGGAAAAGTGTATAGAGTTAAAAGGAGAATATGTTGAAAAATAAAAAAATCTACACAAAATAATCTTTTTCTTTCTAAAATTTTCTAAGAACTTATTGAAAGACCATCTTATGTTATGAATCTTAGCAAAAAGAGCAACTTATAAATCCTCCATCAAAATTTGAGTGTAAATATTCTTCCAAAAAGTTTCAGTTCATTTATTTTATAGATATCAGTTTAGATCTAAATTAAAATTGTCATGGAATTATTTGTACATTTGTTGCAAGTATAAATTTTGCTGATTATTATTTTTGAATGTTAAAAGCTTTTACCATTGAGAAAACCGTTTTCTTACCTGAATGGATTTATCAACGTAGTAGTTGAGTCCAACATATTGCGCAACGTCGTTTTCTGGTATACCCAATCTTGGTACTTCATATCCTCTGTCATTCTTGCAGGCATCGATAGCTGCAAATGAAAACATTTGTATTGAAATTTATCTTATAGGAGGGTTGGCCAAAAAGTAATAATCCACATTTTATTCCAGCCAATCCTAGTGATTCGAAATTGTAGGTTCGAATTTTTAAACGTTTCGCGTGGGTGTAACTTTCTCATGCAGATAGCATAGCTGTAGGAAGCCGTATAGTATATATAGTAAGTGATAAGCCGTAAGTAGAATGAGTCTAATCGTGATACACGTTACAGACAACGTGCTGCAATTGAATTTCTGTACTCAGAGAAAGGAACAGTAGGGAATATTCACACAAACTTGTGCATAGTCAATGGAACATTTGCAGTCGATGGGAGTACATTTGGTTGCTTGGTGTGGAGGGTATTTGAAAGTGAAAACCTGGCTCCATAACCAGAGCGAGGACTGGTACTGACAGGGCATACAGGGCTTAGTGAATCGCTGGAGGAAGGCAATAGAACTTAAAAGAGATTATGTGAAAAAATATGTCGAGCAGATAAAACATTAACTCTTTCATATATTTAAATAAATTCATAAATTTATATTCATTAATGTATATTCATATATTTAAATGTCATAAATTTTAAGTATATTTCATTTGTGTAGAATGCATAGTTTTTGAGAAAAATGTGGGGCAATACCCTCGTATAACTGGAATTCTTAAAAATCGTTAAAATATTGCCTAGATAAATTAAAAGTACGAAAAAATGTTTAAAGCCTATGGTTGAAGAGTAAATCACATGCGACGATACATATTTCAAAATTTTGATCGTTTCCCGTTTAATCGTCAAGAAGATTTTCTTTGCGAATGGGATTGTCGACATTGAGGATGTATGGCATTTCAATCAGTTTTCCACTGTGTTTTCTGTGAACATTTCCTTCGCTTTATTTCCTCACCATTGAGGCAGAGATTCTCAAAGAAGTCCACTCCTTGTGCGTCTATGAATTGTCCAAATGGCGTAGCACCTCCTTGAGCTGGTTGGGGGGATGTTCTCCTGTCGTAGTCAGATAAATGGCACTGAAGAGTATTGTAGTTGTACTCCGCCGATCTGCATTTGAATCGTCGCTCGTTGAGGCATGCAGCCAAGCACGCTTCTTTTGAGGACGTATAGATGAGAGCATTATCAAGACCTCGCAACATTTTGTTTGGCACTCGTTCGAAAGCCCACGGACGGGCGCATACGTTCTCTGTGAAATAAATAAGTTCCATCCCCGATTAGACAATTTTATACGAATTAATTACGTATTGATCAAGGTGCCCTGCATTGCAAACTCGAAGGTATTGTTTAGTTAAACTCAGAAATAATGAGTAACAAATTTTAATTATATATAAAAAGCCAAAAAGCGAAAAACTTTCCCGCAATTTTTTATATAAATGACAGTTTTTCAAGAACTAGAAGTGACAACTTCCAAACTTACGCATCATTAACTTTCACCTTTTCACGGAGAATAGGCTACTTCTTGTTCGCCTCTCAAAATGGGCTCCTGGTCATTCACAAAAACTTCTAATAGAAATCCTCTTTCGTCGGAGTTTTCGGGATGACATTAGATGACTTCCGCTCTACTCGCAATTATTCGGCTAGATGAATTTTTTATTTGTCAAATCAAGTTTGCAATGCTGCATTTTGATTTCATTGCATTAAAAGTAATTTATGTTCAAATAAAGTTTTAAAAGAAAAATCCGAAATCCCTTCGTGCCATTTTGAGTGGCTTCCCGAAAATTCCACTCACCTGAGCGAATGTTGAGCTTCACCATGTAGTACATGTCGACTCCTTTTTGGGCCACCGCGGATGGGTTTGTGGCGGTTGTTTCATTTTGAAGTTGACATATTGTTTCTTGTACTGGCAGCAATGGATTCGGCACAAAACTAGGGAACGAAGATTCAAAGTTCTCTTGAAGAATATAACTAAAAATGTATTCTCGAGTGTTTGTGCAATTTTCAATCGGGAAAGGTCTTAATATTCAGCAAAATCGAGAAAAGGAGGTTAATTTATTGCAAAATACTTTTAATAACTTGTCGGAAATGTTTTTCCTTTAAATTTCTTGAATATTTATTGCATCTCTTCATAGAAGATTCGCGCAACGGTATTTGCATTAGAAAGTGTGATAAATTTATACAAGTCATTATGGATTGGCTTAAATCAGCGTGTTATAGAATTGTAAATGAATACATACATTTTGAATTAGCCAAAAACTAACCGTAAATTATTTTCACTCACCTGAAGGAAGCTGCTAGGCACTTTGCTTCTTCGCTACACCAGTTCTGACATTCGGACAGCGTCAAGTTACGCACTGTATAGTAAGTTGTCCCTCTAAAGTCCATGCCGGTTAGTTTTTCGAAAGCCATTTTTGCTGAAAAGAATAAACGGTTCGTGGTAATTTTCACATAATAAGAGAAAAGAAATCGTGGTCGTAATTTTACGCTGGCAAGCAAAACACGCAAATATATCTCTTTGGTATTTTATAAGGACGATCCTCCTTATGTAGGAGGAAGAGTTAAACATGCAGGACGCTGCGGCCAGATGGTGGATGTCACCCTCACCCAGCTGAGAATCCGAAAGGAATTTCTGTACATCATCCGGCGGGAAAAAAAAACTAAATCTTTCCGACATATTTTATTTAAGTATATTTATCCATGAATTCATGTCCTTTCTTATCAGCTAATGACACTGTTGAATTCGGGTATTCTTCTCCTTGAGAACTTGCAACACGAAGAATTTAGATGACATACCGGCCGATGTCGGTAACGACATTCTCTTAGGGTAATTGATTTCAATTTGTTGAGATTTTCTCTGATACAATGAAGAATTAGATATCCCCGCCGATACCGCATGAATTCGACACTTCAATCAACTTCTTATAAGAACAGAATTTTACTCGATACATTCCTCCGCTCTTCCTGCTATTGTTGCTGATAAACAATATAAAATCTAGGAAAGGCAACAACTTTGAGAGAATTTATTTCAGCGGCTTTTATAACGAACATCTGCGATTTTCTTCTTCTATGTATCTCTAAATTTATGCGAAGAATTTTTTTCTTGCAAGTTTATTGTTCATTTACGATAAAAGTGAAATTATATTTGAAAGGACGATCAAATCTCGGAAATAAAGATGCTTTACTTTCTTGTCTGTTACATCATTCAAGCTATTACCACTTCATGTCAATGTAACGCAAGCGATGTATAATAAGAGATGCGCAAAAATATTAGAGGAAATATAAACGTAATTCGTTACCTTCTATTGAGGATATAAATAATAAAGAACTAATATAATTAATAAAGAACTTACCTTCTCCAAATCCTGTGCTCCAGGCGAGAAGAAGCACTACTGTGCAAAGTTGAAACCTAGCGCCCACTGCCATAGTTATGCTTTATTGGTGGAATACCCGGATTTTTTATCCTGTAAGAAAGAAAAAAATGTGGATAAGTGGATAAATTCGAAAATAACCTATTGATTGGTTCACATAAGCTAATAATAATGTTTTGTGTAATTCTAAAATATTTCTATGATATACTAGACTGTTCCGATACTGCGATAGAAATTAGAGAAATATATACTAGAATTAGTATGGTTACGGTATTTTGTTTAAAGTTAATTTTATGGCATTGGGGATTCAAAAAGTAAACGTTTTCTCGTTAATTATCCCCAAGTTATACCTAAACACGCGAAGAGGCGTCTTGTGGGTAATAATGTAAACATAATAATAATCCATTATCTTGAAATTTAATTATCTCCCATTTAACCTGCCTCTTCCATAAAACTTAGTTAACTATTAATAGGTTTCGCAGGTTTTTACATCCTCTTCTTGCAGGTGTTTGCCTGCTGTGGTGTATTCTTTCCTATGTGCAAACTTAAGTTTTTAAACCCACAAGTAGTTTTCTTCTGTGCACTGTCTCAGGCTCTTATAAATTTGAAACGGCAAAGGGTTCGATGAAAGAAGAGTATATCTTTCAATGTCGCCTTTATGATGTCGTATTATTTATTTTTAAATCTCTTTTTACATATCTGTCCTTGTCTCTTAATGACTCTTTTTTTTCCTCACTGGTTGTAACTTAAGTTAGATGATGGTGGAGTACCTCAAAAACCACCACGAAGAGGTCAGACAGTGTTTCGATCACTGGAAGTGATGTCCAAAGATCATTTTTCTTTTTCCGCAAATAGAAAAGTTTTGGAAGAGCGATGATTTGAAATTGGGGGCAATCGTTAAGCTCAGTCATTGGAATGTGTTCGTGAACTTCCGACGACACATTCGAGATTAAATTGAACACGGAAACCGTTTTTCATCCCGAAAGCGAATTTTTAAGGCATCGTTCTGTCTTTATTCGTTTTCACACTTATGCAAGCACGCGATTTTCTCCTTCTGTCAGATGTCAGATGAACGCAATCTTTTGCGACATAGTTTTTTCTGCGTCCGCTTAGTTAACAATCAAGGAAGGAATGTTTTTTTATCAGTGTCTTCATATTGATGAAATTTTCAGAACATGAAGGGTTATAAATGCGCGTCTGAACAAATAGAATCTAGACAAACCTCTGAGTTAACAACCTCCTATATATTAAGACTCGAAGAGAATATATGAGTTCTGAAGAGATCCCACGCAGACCCATTTATGGAGGGTAACCAAAGGAAATATTTGCCGTAGTCAACAATAATATTATTAAAGGTGAATTAGGATAATCGTAGGAAACTCGTCAATCGATTTCCATTGATAAAGAAGAAATTTTTGCGATAAAGCGATGCCTTATTTCCAGATATCAAACATTATCTCTTGAGTGAAGATAATATATCTGATTTATTATTAGAGTCGAAAAAGGCATATTTACACTGGTTTATGTAAAGTTGTTCCTTTTTGTTTGTAATTTGATCGCAATCCAGCTTGGAAAACCACTATCGCTCGATGACATTGTAAACTCTGAAATCGTCAATATCTATCTGAAAAATGTCAAATTGTGATAAAAATTATGACTCAGAGAAGTGGGGATGCAGCCAGTTCATGAGTATATATCGGAGATAACATATGCTAGATATCTTAACACTAGGAGGACGGGAGTTTCGCCCTACCTAGAAGGACAGGAAGGGAGAGTTTTTAATTCTTATTTAAATACTTATTGATCTAATAAATGAATATTGATACAATTTAAGCTATAAAGGTGTAGCACTGATTATTTCAAAAATGAGTGGTGAAATGCAGAACGAACAGAAAAATCTTCCGCTTTCGGAATGCATCTGTATACAAGTATTTTTGAAAAAAGTGAATTCTTTTCTCTGAATTTGAGTGTTTGTGGGAGTGATGTTATGCGCAGCAAATAAAGCCAGAAAAACTATATCGGCTTTATGCTAATCTGGCTCGTGGACATATAAGGGTTAGATGTAAGAAGGGACTTTCGACGTGTGGCAGGGGGTGGCTCTTACTTCCTTACTTTCGCGTATAGTTCGCAGAAAAAATAATTTTTGAAATGACTAATTCTAGTATATATTTCTCTAATTTCTATCGCAGTATCGGAACAGCCTAGTAACAGTGAGGCCACACGATATCGGCTAAATCTTCTAAGAACATACTTTCTTTGAACCATAAGTAAATTAAGTCTTTTTTTTAATATTCTATCTTTTAAAGATCCCCATTCTGCGTCCTGAAGCATCATAGTAAGGCTCACTGATTTGTCATAACAATTTTTTACGAAACGTTTCGCTGTACATTTCCAATTCTCGAATACAACACTTGTCGGCAGGATCTCACACACTACACGCATACTCAAGGTGAGGACTAACTAACGAAAACCAACATCGCTCACGGACTTTTTCTTCGCTTCTACCGACTATTCCCTTGACGAATCCAAGTTTCTTAAGTCCATATATATTACGGATTTGGGTACTCCATGTTAAGTTATTCGAGACGGTTACTCCAAGATATTTCACTGATTCTACTATTAATAAGTTTTCCTTCGAAAAATGGAGGAAATGTGGTGTGAAACTTAGCGGGTCCTGCACGACGGAAGAAATGGAAGAGGTAGATGAAAAGAGGAGGGGTTAACGGTTTAAAAGATTGAACGGAGGAGGAAATGGAAGATGCAGATATGCATATGCATAGGGGAAGTATGGTTAGATTTCGTTAGAGCAGGTGGTTAAATGCCCTGCGATGACCTCTCCGGCGAATAAAAGAACTAGCGACTCACTTGTTAAATCGAGTGCCATTCTGTCGGAGGGACTCCAAGGGTATTGAAGGACGCAATATTCAAATGAGATTGGAAGGCAGAGGTGCGATAGTTCAGAAGATAAATGCTGGGAAGCTCTTAAGAAGGTTATCGGCGTTAACGCAACCGGATCATTATTACCTTTTTCAGTTACCTTCTTAGTTTCGCTTACGTTCACCGACCGATGTCATAAGGAGGCCGTGTCACGCATCCGACGTTCTGCCTCGCAATTCGGCCACGGGTAATTTCCTTCTGGACGCCGAGGCTTACATCTATCGTAGATTGAGAAGTGGCGGTATTTACGATTCGGAAACGGCTGTTACACGCTTGGTTCGCCGCGGGACAATTTAACGCTGACATCTGGCTTCGATGGGAAAATTGTCTCCAGAATGCAAATGACTCTCGGAAGCATTCATTTTGACTTTGAAGAGATTTTCGCTAGGAACAAAGGAACGAAGGATATCTGTTGTCTTCGGTCAACGATCAACGAATTTTCTCTGCAGACGAGTCGTAGAAATCGCTTTAAAAGTCAAGGAACGAGAAAATTAAAAGTCGGAATTTCTTCTTTCCAATCTTAAGGAGTAATTCATCGCTACATTGTGTATCTGGATCTCAAGGAGTAATGTGTACATGGGCTGTGTGATCGGGGAATACATGTTTTGTGGAAAACATTTGGAATTAGAAATATTTGATAATAATTTAAAATATACGATAATAGTATAATATTTNTCTCGTAATTTCTTCATGATTCACGTGGAAATAACCAATAAAGAGGTCAGCTGAGAAAATAGGCAGCAAATTAAGCGATACTGCGACTCTAATTTTTTGTTTAAAATTCTATGGATTCTTAAGGTGTCCTCTATGTATCCTTTTGAGTCCAGTGAACCCTGAGTACCTTTGTCAATTTTTCAATGCACCTTGTCCTTTTATTAATTATAAGTGTTGTTGTTATAATAGTATTTGACACCAATAGCCGCGAGGAAATGAAACTGAAACTACGCTATGGTTCCAGGAATAATAGAATGAAAAGTTGCAAAATAAACCGAATTAATATAGGGTTCCATATAATAATATTTACGAATTAATTGGCATGGAATTTCAAACAACTTCACTAAAATCCAATTTTGGGACGCCTAGCATGTTATGTGGCTTTAATTGTTTTCTTTTTGACTCTCAGTGAAGTGTACTTTACATTGAAGAGGTCAACCGTAATGCAAAGCTAATTGTATTTTTTTCTTGTGCTTTAAGGCGCAAGTCTATACGTGTTATGTTATTTCCTTTTCCTGATTCTTCCAAAGTTAATGTTTTTCTACCTGCTGTGCTCACTTTTATTGTAGGATCCTCTAACATATTTTAGAACAAGATAGGTAGAAATTACGATGTATTTTTCTATCTTTATCTTCTCAATCGGTAGACCAGTTAGTTAGTAATAATCAACATTCCTGAAAGGGAGAGACTAAGCGTTTACAGTTCAATAGTCGTTTAGAATACTTCCTGTGGTTCATCTCACTGGAAAGTAAAATAATGTCAACTTAAGAGCTAAAAAAATGTATTACTTACTTTACAACGGAAACAAAGGTTTCTTGAAACACTAAAAAATCGTGCTCAGTTATCATAACTTATTCTTTGTCTTTTCTTCCGAAGATGGTAGTAAAGATTCGACTTCGACTCCTCCTGAACGGATGCATAAAACAAGAATGTCGATGTTTCCACGACATTACTTCATCTCTTATCTTTACGAGTTTCCGTATCGTTTTCACGTTTGGATCAGTGTGGTATATGCCTTTTGAGCCGATTTGGTTTTCCTAACGCCACTAGCGTTGTTGGATTTATGGCCGAGGTTTATGTCGCTTGGAGACTTTAACGCCTGTTGCTACCCTTTGTATACCGACGCTCATCTTTAGTAATTCTCTCCGCGTTATGAGACGGGCGACTCTTCAGCGTCGGATTTACTGCTACATCATCTCTCTCCTTCGCCAAACCATCTATTAGTCAACTTTCTGACACGATAAGGCCCTGAGTAGAGGCACCTCGAAGGGTTCCCCGCCAATTTTCTCCGCAGTATTGTAATCAATCAATAGCTTGGATAATGAGGTAAAATACCACCACGTTTTTTCTCGGACAGAGTAAAATTTTTGCTTTCTTTACGCCTCCTCTGTTCTTTCGACGTAATTTGGGGTCGACGCGAGCTTGCTCAATTTGGAAGTGGAGGAAAAGCTGGGGAAAACTGCATTTCTGAATACACGTTTTCTTATTATCAGATTTGCTCTCCCAGAAGTATTTTTTGTGGTCAATGATCTCAAAATGTTCAATACCAAAGAACTCTATGTAACTCTATGCTAATCGCTAAATTATCTCAAAAGATTTCATGAATAACTATGCGTTAAAACGAAACATGACATTTCCCTTTTACCGTTAACCTTTCATTCGAATTTAATAGAAATAATTTTTCTGTAATTCAGATATTGCTCTTATTTCTAGAATCGAGATTTCATCTCAAAATAGAGGTGATTTATATTGAGATAACTCAAAGAGGAATACTTACCGTCATGGTTTTTTCTTTGCTTACAAAGATTTTGTATTACACATCACTTTCTCTATACGAACAGTTTGAGTTACGGAAATTATATTGTTGCATTTTTAATTGTAAACGAAATAAAATACACGAGTGACAACACAAAATTGTGATACTAACTTTTCGCTTAGCATGATTTCAATTATTTTTACGTGTTTACCATATTCTCAAAAATATTCCTGTGATATAGAAGCTTAGTTCCCTTCTCATTACCTCAAAGACTAAGTCGCCTCTAATACATTATGAAGGGGGTATTTAACCTTCTGAGGCCAAAGGTTTAGATCATCGAAAAGAGATTCGTCCAGATTCCAGGTGGTGCGAATCGACTCAGCCTTAAATAGATTTTGGGATCTGTTGATGCGGCCTCGGAAGCTGTCGCTATTCTTACACGTCGACCTCTTTGGAAGGTTTTTAATCTGGCTGACCTCTTGTTGCTCTTGTTATCTGGATAAGAGGAAAGCGGGGATGGGTGATGCAGGTACCACGTTCCCACATCCCTGCCTTTTACTTCTCCATTCCCCCTTCTGCATTTTCTTTATTCTTTTTATCCTCCGATCCCCTTCATCTTTCTCCTCCTCATGACTACCATCACATGGAATTGGAAGATTAACTTCAATCAAGAAGAGTACTTTAATTTAGTTCTTTTAGCAAGTCGATTATAAACGAATTGGTCCTCTACGACGGGTGGTATTCTTGCGGGAAAAAATATTTAATTAACGAGAGGAACACCGTGCGGCTCAGATTATAAACCTCCTACTTTATCGATTACTTTAGAATTGGAGTTGATTGCGAAGAAGAAGAGTTTTGATGGAGCTGGTTATATAATTTAATTGGAGATAATAGAATTCGCCTCATCCGAACTGTAGCGAATACTTTTGGTGCGATCTGAAAGAAATCCCTAGGTATGTAATAAGTATATAAATTACTATCCTGCCATACAATTCGCAGTAAGTATATCATTTACCATTACTTCCCCGTTGAACGGGTTCTTCAGCTAGTTTTTATTAAAACTATAGATAAGATTGCGATCAGGTATATTATTGTTTGGATTCTGTGATGATTTATTTTTTGGCCTTTTAAAGCGTACAGATTGGAAATTTGACTGTTCATTTACATTAAAGGAACGAAAATGTACGAGTATCTTTCGCTGGGTGATATTTTATGATGGATTCACTAACCGGAAAAATATTTTCCTGAGTTTCGAGTTTTAAAAGATGGGAAACAATAATTCAATTTAGATCACTCATGGTAGTTAGAAAGCTGAGAAGAGCTATTAAGAAATCATCGATTAATAGAGAAGTTACGCTAATAAATTCTCATACTTATATTTCATTTTCCTTGAAGATTTAGTACATGTGAGCATAATACTGAAAGATAAACACAGCAATTGATTTTATAATAATATCGAATCGAAGAGTCATAACCATGGCAATGAAATAATATGGCACATTTAATTGTTAGGGTTAGATGTAAGAAGAGACTAATAAATCTCCCTTAAATAAAGAGTACTATTATTATTATTGTTTGCGGAAATATTTGGTGGAACGTCATTTTAAATATCTAAATTGTATGATTGCCATTTCCGTTAACTTATTACTATTATTTTAAAATGAATTCGATTAAAAAAGTGCCTTCCAACTGACTTCCTAGTCTTTCCGAACCGATTAGCCTCTTTATATAAATAAGTAGGCTTAGTTAAAAAAGAGGACTCCAATAGCCTTCCGTGATTCAGAGCCTACTTTTTGGGTCAAAAAAGGAAAACGTCGGATGATGTCCTCAACTGGATTCCAAAACAACCTTTCAATCCACTTTCAAGGGTAGTTGGCATGTTATGGAAACAGGACAAGTACACGGACCGAATTCTTTCACAAGAGATTTCTTCCGTAGTACAGTTACGCAACAAGAACAAGCACTGGTGCAATTTCGTAACGAGGGCGTAAAATAAGAGAAATATGGTGAAAAATGACATGCGATTTGGGATGCCCTCCGGTTGAGATTTGACCGCTTGGAAGAATTTCCAGTCCTTATATATCGGACCCACCGTAGACGCTGATAATGGCTTTGCTTTACCAATCTTCAAGAATCTTGACACCTCTTTTCGGTAGGACTCGATTTAGAGGGTATAACGATAAAGAATCTTAATAGTTTTTGTTATTGGAAGCTGTTATAATTGACAATACATTGCTGATACCTTCATACAAAATTTTCTTCATAGCCGGGTCCACTTCCAGCATTCCTCGTTTATTTCTTCTTAATAAGACCGATGGGAAGAATGGAAAATGGAGTTATATAAACATCTCTGGTTCAAATGATTATAACTATGTAGCAAAATAAATATTCAAAGCAAAAATGTATTCATTCCAGTGGCACATGCAGAATTTTCGCTTGGGAGGCTGAATTTAAGTACCATTTACTTTGTAATGCGAAGTAATTGATTCTCATCACAAGAATGTATTGCCCATAAAGAAAGGTTCACGCGCCCAAATATTTATTGATAAGACCGTCGAGAATTTGGTTCTGAATAAATATTTGCAGAAACTTCTGGTGGGAAGCTGAGGATTAAGCCCGTCAGCCGCTTGCCTGTGCGCGCGCCTGATTCATTCATATGAACTACATATAGCTTCATATATTTCTCAATCTATACTCATAAAAACTTACCATAAAAGTTTAAAATAATTATCCATCCAAAACTAACCTTAACGGGGCTCCTGGATAGCCAAGTGTGTTGCGCCTTTGGTGAAAGCGGTATCCGGTTCGATTTCCGGTGGGTGCCCGTATGCGTGATATGACCTTAGCTGTCGAAGCACTTCTAACAATTCTACTTCTTTCCAAATCGTTAATGCCAAGTACCTTGCTTGAATAGAATAAATGCTTCCGTGAATAAATTAACAAACCCTTATCTAACTTGATGCAGTTTTCTCTTATAGGTGTGATTAAAAAGTAGTATCAATTCGAATCTTGCAAGATTATCTTCTTCTATATCTTGATATTTGCAAAAGGGAACGCAAGATACAACATTTCTTTGATTTTTCACAAATTTCTTTCTTCCTTCTCTTCATGAATCCCTACTTGATGAATTATGACCTTCCCTCAATAATTCACTCCCTCGCATGATTCACATTCATTTCATTTCAATCTTTTTGGTGATTAAGTGAATGACTGAAGTAAGTATGGTCTAATTATAGTTACTCTGTTGTTATTTTACTATGCAAGCCTATGCGGCTGTATAAGTTTTTACCTATGTGAAATGCATCAACAAAGTCTCATTGTGCTTTTCATGTATCTCTTAACCTGTTTACTTCGTTATGCGTACTTAGTTTTCTAACCTACGCAGTAGCTCTCTTCTGTGAACGTTTTCAACTGAAATATCTTCCTTTTTAAGTTCTTAATGATTAAGGGTTGGATGTAAGAAGAGACTTCTTATTCTCAAACTTGCCCCAGCAAAGACTATTGAAAATTATTACCTTTAATGCGACTCTCTGGCAACAATTTTTACTGATAATAGTAATCAAGATTCTTCTTAGCGATAGTAATGGTGCATTTGGTGATTATTCACTTTCAAACTTATGTATAAGTATGATAAATACGTATATTTAATATTTCATTACCCTGATACGGATTTTTTCATTGTCTTTGCGGTTTTCGAATTCAAAATATTATTTCACCCCATCCCGCAACAATCAGATCTCTTCTCCCCTGAAGATGGTAATGTAGTTACGGAAATACGTATTGTTACGAATTAATATTAAGTAAGTTGGCCCACCGTGATGGGATCATGTTCTCCATTTCGGTGGACATGATATTGATAATAATAATGATAAAAATAATAGATAAAATAATAATGATAATAAAAATAACGATGACTTTATTAGGCGAGTTATGAGACCACTCTTACAATTATTATCTCTCAATTCACGAACACAACCATGCCCTGACCAGGATGCGAACCCGGGACCCTGGCGTTGCTAGGCTAACACGCTAACTCCTACCCCTCCAAGCTGTGAAATGAGCTCCGTCCAGAGAGATTACCAAAATCAAATGAAAACCACAAATGGAAATTTCGGTTATTTTTCAATCCTCACGTTAAGAAAATTAGCGGGAAGTAAATACCTCGCCCGAGATGTTCCTCTTTCCGGCTAATGGCGATACGAAAATTCCTCGGCGTTGCTGCAGCAGCGCCGCCATTCTCCTGTTACTGTAACTAATCAACGTATCAGTCAATTTAGTTTCAGTTCATTTATTTCTCTACATTCCGAATGACTCACCATCTAGGCTTCCATTAGGAGTATTTCGAGATAGCCGTAACTTGTCCGTTTTCGTTACGTTGCGTTCTATCTCAGATAATCGAGAACTTACTTTATATCGTAAGGCTTTGATTTTAACTGCTCATGTTGGAACGTTCGACGAAAAAATACGAAAAAAGTCTTTCGTTGATCTATCCCACCTCTACGAGCCCCTAACTGAGAGCTCTTTCCTTTGGGAATGAAGAAAAACAGAGTTCATTGTTCTGAGCCATCGGTAACAAAAACAAAAGAACGAGTATCCATTTGGAGGAGGACGGTTATACGAAATAAGAAGTAACGAAAGAGAGAGTCTGGATTAATATGAATTACAGGTGATAAAGAAAGCGGATGTGTTTGCTAGAGGAAGTGCGAATGGAGGTAAAAAAGCGCAATGATAAATCCCCAAGGGTGAGTATAAAGGGAAAGAAGCCAGCCGCTGAGGAATTTTTTGCACTGAGGCTATTCAAACAACCATTTCCTGAACGCTGTAGGAATTGATCATACGCCAAAGCAGTAAGGCATTCAACGTTGTTCTTTTGCAAGCTGAATGAAATCGGGTTATGAAGTGGCAATCGGAAGAGAGAAGAGGAGAATTCAAGCGAGCTACTGAAACGTGCGACGAAAATAAGGGCTAGATATATTTTGAGCTTGTTAAACTGCAATAAATCAGTGTTCCAAAGATTTTCATTCATTCGTTCTCCAAAGGCATAAAGCTATGTCGTTGCAACCATAACTACCAACCTTCCACCCTCCTCTCAGCCATCCTTTCCATCATATGACGTGTATCCCATTTCCATCATAACTTTCAAAAAAGAACTTCTTGGTCTGCCTCGCGATTTTTTATCAAGGCTTTTCCCTTTCAATATGTTTTATTAATTCAGGGATACTTGGAGGGATTCACGCCGGAGTACGTGTTATATGAGCTTTACTTTCCCTCTCTTCTCATATTTCCTTTTTCTCTCCTCCAAAACAGTATTTCTGCAGCTCCAAGTTTTGTAGTTTCACTCTTTTTTAGTATTCGTGTCTCATATCTTAGCACACTCCATACAAAACTTTTCGAATATTTCTTACTAGTCTTAATAACAATATTTTCATTTACCAGGAGACTTTTCATTGTTTGAAAGGCTTTTATATCTAAAGTTATTCTTTTATTAACTTCTGAGGAGCAGCTGTGATCTTTCTCGATTACACTTCTCAAGTAGTAAAACTCTGTTACTCCTAAAAGTATGCTTCTTTCCAATAGCATGTCATATTAAATAATGGCCGAAAAAATGTGGATGAAAAGGAAGAAGTCAGATAACGCTGTCCATTCCAGTCAATAACTGGGCCTTATTAACTCATAAACGTACTATAGAACTTCCCTCGCGACATAATTCTCTTTGATAACCTCTTGCTGTACTATTTTAGCATTTGAGTTTAAACATCATGGCGTGTTTCTTTATTATTTAAAATGGATTTCAATGAAATAAAAAGACAAAATTGTTTCAGCTGTTGCTTCAAATACTTTCCTGCTAATGTTATAAATGATTATCTTAGTGTTCATTCGCAAAATTAAGCCTCAGCTTCGTCATTTGTGTTTTCATGGCGCCGTTAAAGTGCCTCATTCATTTCATCCGCGCCCGAGGCCATTGTACAGGAAGGAAGACTAGAAGAGAGAGAGGGAGCAGGATAGAAGAGATGAGAATTTAGATTAGGGAATTTCTCTACTCAAAGGAAACGTATGTTGCGAGTGATGAAGAGGATAGGAAGACACAGGGCGTAAACAAATGACGGACTTTTCATTGGAGTCGTAATAGCGGAGGACGATTCGTTAAAGCTCGAGAGTCGAGGATAATTGAATAGCATGGAATGAGCGTCTTAGGCTGGAGGGTAAGGAGAAGAGGAAATCCAAATGACATCTACTTGAGTAGTGTTAAGCGGGGTTTTTGCATAATGTAATTAATATCTCCAGGAAATATCAGGATATTCCTGCTCGGCAAATTGTTTTTTCCACCATTCTCGAAATGTATGGAAATTTTGATTATGTTCGGTTCATTATGTAGTAACTTATGCGTCATAAAAAGTACTCTTTTATGCAATGGAAATATCCGGGTATGATATTTAGGATCTGCGTTATTTAAGTCCATTTTCCACTGTAATCACCATTCATTCGACACATGTTTCTATGATTGCATAATTAAACATTTGCTCATTTGTGTGAAGTTGTGCCCCTTCAGAAGAGATTGAAATCGCCAGATACTTTCGCGCTTGATGCTTTACTATCGGTCGATTTGAACTATACGGTGGAATTACAGTTCAGTTCCTCCCTAGACACTAATGAATGCATTATTTCCGAAATGCGCTTAGGGTAATTCCTAGAGATCGGCTATCCCGAACTTTTCGTCTGTTTTTCAAATGCGAGACCTATCTTTCGTCTCACGGCTTACGGAGTGATTTTAAACCTCAAACAGCCGTGTTTCAATTATCCTTCCTTGCAGTTCATTCGGTAAAGATTTAGTAGCAGATTTGTGGAAGCAGAAGTTGAGCAGCAAGTTTTTTAATTTAATCAAACATATATACTTGTAATTTGTGGTCAATATAATTTTTTAATATTTCGAATGAAAAAGTGAATGCAATTTATATGTCACTTAATAAAAACAATATATTACATGATGATACTTGATCGTAACGTAAATAATCTTGGAAATTGTATGAATGACGTGAACAAGTAAATGAAAAGATAGGCAATCAAAGAGTTAGCGGGCGCAAAATTTAGTGTGGAGATGAGGTTAATACAGGGTGGACAAGGATTTCCTTTCTTCTACACCATTAGTAAGTTGGCCCACCGTGATGGGATCATGTTCTCCATTTCGGTGGACAAAACCGATTGCGGCTAAAATTAATAGAACTATGATTGCGGATAAGTACAAAATGAAGGTGAAACGTAAAGCAAAGTAAGGGAAGAACTTTTCTTTGGATACAGAAAATCTCCCTTACATCCGTCGGAAGAGGTAATTTTTCCCTCAATACAAAACCTGTTTCTCCTTGGCTATTCTCTCGAGTAGCCTTCTGATGGCTTCTCTTCCTGAGCACCCAAGGCTCGCTTCTCCATCGAGCAAGCAACTTGCCCCCTGCAGAATTGATCTTAAAGGTAATGACTGGGCTCTTCAAAGACTTTTACGGCTTATTGCGCGTGAAAGTGATTTCCAAACCTTAATTTCGCTACTTCGCTATGCCTTTGGCGAATGAATCCTCTGTCCAAAAATCGTAGTCAGGGCCATTATGGCGTCTCATTGAGGTTGAATTTCATACATTTCGTCTAATAGTATCCCGTAAAACCCATTCCGATGAGGTTTTTTTCATATTGGTTATTTCGTATGGAATTTTTACGAAGCCGGATTGGATTTTTACCCCTAGAATATCTGCACGCCCTCTCGTAATTTCTTCATGATTCACGTGGAAATAACCAATAAAGAGGTCAGCTGAGAAAATAGGCAGCAAATTAAGCGATACTGCGACTCTAATTTTTTGTTTAAAATTCTATGGATTCTTAAGGTGTCCTCTATGTATCCTTTTGAGTCCAGTGAACCCTGAGTACCTTTGTCAATTTTTCAATGCACCTTGTCCTTTTATTAATTATAAGTGTTGTTGTTATAATAGTATTTGACACCAATAGCCGCGAGGAAATGAAACTGAAACTACGCTATGGTTCCAGGAATAATAGAATGAAAAGTTGCAAAATAAACCGAATTAATATAGGGTTCCATATAATAATATTTACGAATTAATTGGCATGGAATTTCAAACAACTTCACTAAAATCCAATTTTGGGACGCCTAGCATGTTATGTGGCTTTAATTGTTTTCTTTTTGACTCTCAGTGAAGTGTACTTTACATTGAAGAGGTCAACCGTAATGCAAAGCTAATTGTATTTTTTTCTTGTGCTTTAAGGCGCAAGTCTATACGTGTTATGTTATTTCCTTTTCCTGATTCTTCCAAAGTTAATGTTTTTCTACCTGCTGTGCTCACTTTTATTGTAGGATCCTCTAACATATTTTAGAACAAGATAGGTAGAAATTACGATGTATTTTTCTATCTTTATCTTCTCAATCGGTAGACCAGTTAGTTAGTAATAATCAACATTCCTGAAAGGGAGAGACTAAGCGTTTACAGTTCAATAGTCGTTTAGAATACTTCCTGTGGTTCATCTCACTGGAAAGTAAAATAATGTCAACTTAAGAGCTAAAAAAATGTATTACTTACTTTACAACGGAAACAAAGGTTTCTTGAAACACTAAAAAATCGTGCTCAGTTATCATAACTTATTCTTTGTCTTTTCTTCCGAAGATGGTAGTAAAGATTCGACTTCGACTCCTCCTGAACGGATGCATAAAACAAGAATGTCGATGTTTCCACGACATTACTTCATCTCTTATCTTTACGAGTTTCCGTATCGTTTTCACGTTTGGATCAGTGTGGTATATGCCTTTTGAGCCGATTTGGTTTTCCTAACGCCACTAGCGTTGTTGGATTTATGGCCGAGGTTTATGTCGCTTGGAGACTTTAACGCCTGTTGCTACCCTTTGTATACCGACGCTCATCTTTAGTAATTCTCTCCGCGTTATGAGACGGGCGACTCTTCAGCGTCGGATTTACTGCTACATCATCTCTCTCCTTCGCCAAACCATCTATTAGTCAACTTTCTGACACGATAAGGCCCTGAGTAGAGGCACCTCGAAGGGTTCCCCGCCAATTTTCTCCGCAGTATTGTAATCAATCAATAGCTTGGATAATGAGGTAAAATACCACCACGTTTTTTCTCGGACAGAGTAAAATTTTTGCTTTCTTTACGCCTCCTCTGTTCTTTCGACGTAATTTGGGGTCGACGCGAGCTTGCTCAATTTGGAAGTGGAGGAAAAGCTGGGGAAAACTGCATTTCTGAATACACGTTTTCTTATTATCAGATTTGCTCTCCCAGAAGTATTTTTTGTGGTCAATGATCTCAAAATGTTCAATACCAAAGAACTCTATGTAACTCTATGCTAATCGCTAAATTATCTCAAAAGATTTCATGAATAACTATGCGTTAAAACGAAACATGACATTTCCCTTTTACCGTTAACCTTTCATTCGAATTTAATAGAAATAATTTTTCTGTAATTCAGATATTGCTCTTATTTCTAGAATCGAGATTTCATCTCAAAATAGAGGTGATTTATATTGAGATAACTCAAAGAGGAATACTTACCGTCATGGTTTTTTCTTTGCTTACAAAGATTTTGTATTACACATCACTTTCTCTATACGAACAGTTTGAGTTACGGAAATTATATTGTTGCATTTTTAATTGTAAACGAAATAAAATACACGAGTGACAACACAAAATTGTGATACTAACTTTTCGCTTAGCATGATTTCAATTATTTTTACGTGTTTACCATATTCTCAAAAATATTCCTGTGATATAGAAGCTTAGTTCCCTTCTCATTACCTCAAAGACTAAGTCGCCTCTAATACATTATGAAGGGGGTATTTAACCTTCTGAGGCCAAAGGTTTAGATCATCGAAAAGAGATTCGTCCAGATTCCAGGTGGTGCGAATCGACTCAGCCTTAAATAGATTTTGGGATCTGTTGATGCGGCCTCGGAAGCTGTCGCTATTCTTACACGTCGACCTCTTTGGAAGGTTTTTAATCTGGCTGACCTCTTGTTGCTCTTGTTATCTGGATAAGAGGAAAGCGGGGATGGGTGATGCAGGTACCACGTTCCCACATCCCTGCCTTTTACTTCTCCATTCCCCCTTCTGCATTTTCTTTATTCTTTTTATCCTCCGATCCCCTTCATCTTTCTCCTCCTCATGACTACCATCACATGGAATTGGAAGATTAACTTCAATCAAGAAGAGTACTTTAATTTAGTTCTTTTAGCAAGTCGATTATAAACGAATTGGTCCTCTACGACGGGTGGTATTCTTGCGGGAAAAAATATTTAATTAACGAGAGGAACACCGTGCGGCTCAGATTATAAACCTCCTACTTTATCGATTACTTTAGAATTGGAGTTGATTGCGAAGAAGAAGAGTTTTGATGGAGCTGGTTATATAATTTAATTGGAGATAATAGAATTCGCCTCATCCGAACTGTAGCGAATACTTTTGGTGCGATCTGAAAGAAATCCCTAGGTATGTAATAAGTATATAAATTACTATCCTGCCATACAATTCGCAGTAAGTATATCATTTACCATTACTTCCCCGTTGAACGGGTTCTTCAGCTAGTTTTTATTAAAACTATAGATAAGATTGCGATCAGGTATATTATTGTTTGGATTCTGTGATGATTTATTTTTTGGCCTTTTAAAGCGTACAGATTGGAAATTTGACTGTTCATTTACATTAAAGGAACGAAAATGTACGAGTATCTTTCGCTGGGTGATATTTTATGATGGATTCACTAACCGGAAAAATATTTTCCTGAGTTTCGAGTTTTAAAAGATGGGAAACAATAATTCAATTTAGATCACTCATGGTAGTTAGAAAGCTGAGAAGAGCTATTAAGAAATCATCGATTAATAGAGAAGTTACGCTAATAAATTCTCATACTTATATTTCATTTTCCTTGAAGATTTAGTACATGTGAGCATAATACTGAAAGATAAACACAGCAATTGATTTTATAATAATATCGAATCGAAGAGTCATAACCATGGCAATGAAATAATATGGCACATTTAATTGTTAGGGTTAGATGTAAGAAGAGACTAATAAATCTCCCTTAAATAAAGAGTACTATTATTATTATTGTTTGCGGAAATATTTGGTGGAACGTCATTTTAAATATCTAAATTGTATGATTGCCATTTCCGTTAACTTATTACTATTATTTTAAAATGAATTCGATTAAAAAAGTGCCTTCCAACTGACTTCCTAGTCTTTCCGAACCGATTAGCCTCTTTATATAAATAAGTAGGCTTAGTTAAAAAAGAGGACTCCAATAGCCTTCCGTGATTCAGAGCCTACTTTTTGGGTCAAAAAAGGAAAACGTCGGATGATGTCCTCAACTGGATTCCAAAACAACCTTTCAATCCACTTTCAAGGGTAGTTGGCATGTTATGGAAACAGGACAAGTACACGGACCGAATTCTTTCACAAGAGATTTCTTCCGTAGTACAGTTACGCAACAAGAACAAGCACTGGTGCAATTTCGTAACGAGGGCGTAAAATAAGAGAAATATGGTGAAAAATGACATGCGATTTGGGATGCCCTCCGGTTGAGATTTGA
Organism: Ladona fulva; assembly: GCA_000376725.2. Lineage (NCBI taxonomy): Eukaryota > Metazoa > Arthropoda > Insecta > Odonata > Libellulidae > Ladona > Ladona fulva. Next base: position 178,220 of record KZ308698.1, on the reverse strand, counting down.
CCGCTTGGAAGAATTTCCAGTCCTTATATATCGGACCCACCGTAGACGCTGATAATGGCTTTGCTTTACCAATCTTCAAGAATCTTGACACCTCTTTTCGGTAGGACTCGATTTAGAGGGTATAACGATAAAGAATCTTAATAGTTTTTGTTATTGGAAGCTGTTATAATTGACAATACATTGCTGATACCTTCATACAAAATTTTCTTCATAGCCGGGTCCACTTCCAGCATTCCTCGTTTATTTCTTCTTAATAAGACCGATGGGAAGAATGGAAAATGGAGTTATATAAACATCTCTGGTTCAAATGATTATAACTATGTAGCAAAATAAATATTCAAAGCAAAAATGTATTCATTCCAGTGGCACATGCAGAATTTTCGCTTGGGAGGCTGAATTTAAGTACCATTTACTTTGTAATGCGAAGTAATTGATTCTCATCACAAGAATGTATTGCCCATAAAGAAAGGTTCACGCGCCCAAATATTTATTGATAAGACCGTCGAGAATTTGGTTCTGAATAAATATTTGCAGAAACTTCTGGTGGGAAGCTGAGGATTAAGCCCGTCAGCCGCTTGCCTGTGCGCGCGCCTGATTCATTCATATGAACTACATATAGCTTCATATATTTCTCAATCTATACTCATAAAAACTTACCATAAAAGTTTAAAATAATTATCCATCCAAAACTAACCTTAACGGGGCTCCTGGATAGCCAAGTGTGTTGCGCCTTTGGTGAAAGCGGTATCCGGTTCGATTTCCGGTGGGTGCCCGTATGCGTGATATGACCTTAGCTGTCGAAGCACTTCTAACAATTCTACTTCTTTCCAAATCGTTAATGCCAAGTACCTTGCTTGAATAGAATAAATGCTTCCGTGAATAAATTAACAAACCCTTATCTAACTTGATGCAGTTTTCTCTTATAGGTGTGATTAAAAAGTAGTATCAATTCGAATCTTGCAAGATTATCTTCTTCTATATCTTGATATTTGCAAAAGGGAACGCAAGATACAACATTTCTTTGATTTTTCACAAATTTCTTTCTTCCTTCTCTTCATGAATCCCTACTTGATGAATTATGACCTTCCCTCAATAATTCACTCCCTCGCATGATTCACATTCATTTCATTTCAATCTTTTTGGTGATTAAGTGAATGACTGAAGTAAGTATGGTCTAATTATAGTTACTCTGTTGTTATTTTACTATGCAAGCCTATGCGGCTGTATAAGTTTTTACCTATGTGAAATGCATCAACAAAGTCTCATTGTGCTTTTCATGTATCTCTTAACCTGTTTACTTCGTTATGCGTACTTAGTTTTCTAACCTACGCAGTAGCTCTCTTCTGTGAACGTTTTCAACTGAAATATCTTCCTTTTTAAGTTCTTAATGATTAAGGGTTGGATGTAAGAAGAGACTTCTTATTCTCAAACTTGCCCCAGCAAAGACTATTGAAAATTATTACCTTTAATGCGACTCTCTGGCAACAATTTTTACTGATAATAGTAATCAAGATTCTTCTTAGCGATAGTAATGGTGCATTTGGTGATTATTCACTTTCAAACTTATGTATAAGTATGATAAATACGTATATTTAATATTTCATTACCCTGATACGGATTTTTTCATTGTCTTTGCGGTTTTCGAATTCAAAATATTATTTCACCCCATCCCGCAACAATCAGATCTCTTCTCCCCTGAAGATGGTAATGTAGTTACGGAAATACGTATTGTTACGAATTAATATTAATAACAATATTGATATTATTAATATGAATAATAACCTTGCAAAGCGCATCATTAAACATAAGCCCTAAACTTCACCTGTTGATCTTAACGATTGTATGGCTTGTAAATTACGACTTTTGCAGCTTTTATTTTTTAAATCCTATGAGGCTACAGATTTTTCTCAATATTAAAATCATTTTTAGTACGGAATTACCAAAAATCTGATCTATAAGCTCGGAAACCCTATCTTGTGGTGGAAATCCCAGTCCTCTTTGGGAATATTTTTCGTGATTGAAGAAGATGGGCTGATAGATCGGACTGCCCGTGACACTGGCCAGCCGTAATCCCCGTGACCGTGACTTTGAAGGTGTAATCGGTTTCCGCTCGCACCTCGGACGCTTCACTTTCCTTTTTTTAGACGCCACTCATGGACAAGTTCACTCTATGGAAGAGAAGGAAATTCGGAATGATTTTTTTCGCTTCGAGATTTTTTCCTCTCTCGGTTCGGTCAGATTGACAGTACGTGAGATCGGGAAACCGAAACTTGGGGTTGGAAAACAAAGAGAGTGGAAAATGTTTTAGGGTTCATCGCCTCCACGTGACATCTTCTCACAAACGGAGGGTATGTACTAGAAATGCAAAGTTGGGCGAACGTATGACCCTTAAAAATCGATCAATGCCTTATCAGCACTTATTTACTCCTCGTTTTTCGTCGCAAGATTTTATAGAATAAAAATGCGGGTTGGTCGGGTAATTATATTTTTAAAAAGATTGAATTTTGCTGGATAGAATTGTAGAAAGATTGCAATCGAGATTTATTGGTATGATATTTGGTGTAAAGCTCTTGAATCGGTGCTTAAGGTATTGTATTAAGGAGGCAATACCTACGCAGCAATACTACGCAGCCTTCGAAAGAAGAGCGTTGTAAGGGACACATTCGATTAATTTAATGTTACTCTTTGTTGGAGGTTAAATTTTGAATACATTGGAAATCGAAAATAGAAAATTAGTGTTTTGTATGAATTTTTTGGAGTGTATTATATTTAAATAACAGATGAGTTTACAGCAGAGTAAGTGGAATGAGTTCTATGAAGAGCTAACACGTTTTACATTGAATACATTCAGTGAAGGATGGGTTTATTTTGATAAATGGAAGACATTATACTTCTTTAAATATGAATAGAGCTGTTCAACCATTATCGATAGTATTGGAAATATCCTACTTCTAATATAGAATAGAACTTTGACAAGCATTAAGAAGAATAATAATTGCAGACTGTGGCGATTTTAAAAGTAAGACAAGAAAGCATAGTTTTAGATAATATATATTGAATGTTTAATTAATTAAGATATTTCTTCATCCAAAAGTTTTCGAAGAGTATTTTATGCCTATTACATTACCAAAATAAAACTACAACAAAATAGTTGACTTAGATATGATTTTTAAGACGATTACACATGAGGTATGTATCAATTGAATATCTCATGTAACTTCAACTCTTTCCGTATTTTTAATAATTATATTTAGTCTGAATTATTTTTTACCTTTAATATGTCGGAGTTTCCAAGTGAGATTACCTTCTGAATTCTCCAAGAAGACGTCAACATCGACACTCATACGCGGAAAGGAGGGATTACACAACCCCAAGGATTTTTCCAACTACGTGTGATTTAAGGAATGAGTGAGAAAGAAATTTGGAGCAATGTGAGAAAGTACTAAAATGGAAATGGTTGAGAACTCGAAAATACGTCGTAGCAGTCAACAGTTCTCAGGAGAACATCCAGGCTAGAAGAGGTGAAGATTATGCGAGGAAATGAAGGGCTGGTGCGTTAGTCAGAAAGATAAGAGAGAGTGCAGGCAGAAAAAGCACCAAATCCACTCCGGATGTTTTCGCGGGAAAGTGATGTGAGCCTCAGTTAATTATAGTCCTGCGCCGAACGAAAAATACAAGCTGCCTGAAAGCGGGCAGTCAAACTGGAGGTTTACACCATCTCCTCTACTTGGCAATTTTCCGCAGAAATTTCGCGACAGAAGGAAAATAACGTGAAAATGGGGGATTTATTAAGTTTATCGATTAAAATTGAGAAGTAAATAGGATAAAATCTGTTAATTTATTTTTTAATAATTTATTACCTGTAAATAAATATTTATTTGCATATTAAAAATCTAATATTAATATTACAACTTCTGTCGACTCTTTTCCTATACAAGTCAAAGTAGATTATTTTTCATTTTTGGGAACTTGCAAATGAATGAATGTATTTCCATTGGGATTGTGATAATTGGCGTCGCCAAAAATTCATTATCATTGATTACTAAATACCTTTTTTTGGTGGCAAGCGGTGCCTAGAGTTCAACGTTAATTGCTTTAATCGATGAAAATTTTTGAGCGCCTTCGCTAATATTTGAAAAGGAGCGTTTGTTCTATGCCCTTATTTACCCTTCAAAGGGGCGAGCAGTGGTTAGCTGTCTAAAAAGCTTTGATGACAAAATATTTCCTGGCTACTAAATTGTGCTTATTTCCACCAAACTGTTATTTTAACGTTACCTACGTTTGTTGTTTTATATAAATCAAGGAGAGCAACTGATGCCCAAGACTTAACGAACAAAAAAGGAATGCGGTTTCTCCAGGAAGTCATTCATAACTTATTATTGAAGGTCGATAGCGGTAGGGGAAGGGTTTAATTTTCGGAAAGGCTTTTCGGTTATGAATTTCGTATGGCTATGATTATTGGACCATTGGATGAAGAGAGAGATAGGGGCGTCGGAATGCTGCGACCGGAAGAAGGTGCAGTTAAATGTTTGGACAGCGTGATTCGATTCTATAGAAGATAGAAAAAATAGACTGGTATTACGAATAACGGACCATATGGGGAGGAGCGCTACAGCTAGATTTGGCTTTCTATTTAATGCTAGTCTTTAGATCGAACATCTACATATCATTCTGTCGCTATTCTTATGTATGATTAGGTTAGGAATGACTACATCGTAGTTCCGTCATTTTAGATAGATTATCATTGGCATGGGATTAATGACTGGCTACGAAGAGGAGAAGAGTAATCAATGACATAATGCTAAAATTACACTTTTCTAAACACCTATCATAACTTAATTAAACAAGACGCCAAGAGTATGAAGGGGGTCTCAGTGTCGCCTGATATGACTTGGCTTAATATTTTCTTTAAATATAATCAATCATTTCTGGCCGGACTTCGTGGAACGACATAATGAAATAATAAAAGGAAACTACAAAGTTTGCTTTTATTATTTCGTTTTCTTTAAAATTATGTTTTCTGACCAGATAATTTGACTAATTAGTAATTAGTACTTCAATAATAACTATATTTCGTTATTTTCTTTTCGCTTTAAACTTTTCCCATAAGCTTTCAAACGAAATCAAGGCAATCTCCACATTGCAATGTATCCCTCTGCAAACGTGCATGGTTAGATTCTTCTTCCTTCCATGTTTAGGCATTAAGATACTATTCCGTCTTCACTTTACCATCTCATACTTAGTCTTTTGGCCCTTATTTTTCCAAAGTGATTAAAAATATTTAAGAAACCAGATTCAACACCATCCATATAAATATCACCTTCCTTCTACTCTTTCATTCAATTATTTATTCAAATAGGCGAACGCACTCTCCAAGATCCTTTTTTACAGAGAAACATAAAAAAATTAAAATGATACTCAGAAGAGAGACCGGAAAAATTAAAATCCTCTCCTTTCACGAGAGAGTTGAATGGTTTAATCTCCAGACGGGAAATTAAAAAAGGGAGAAGTTTGAATGCGCGAGGACGCATGTTAAAATCCCTTGCGTCGCCTTCAGAAAATTAAGAAAACTACTTAAAAGTGAATCATTAGCAAGGATATGACGTGCTGGAGGACTGCGCTATTCATTTGTTACACCTCAGCTTGACGCCATCCTTCACCTTTGAGTCACAGCAGCTTCCTATTCCATCTGGACTCCGGATGCGAATTCTTTAGGAGAGCAAAGAAACGAAAGAAAGACGTCCTTCAGAGGACGAAATGTTGAAAACAATCAGTAGCGGAGATGAGAAGGGGAAACGGAGAGGAAAAGTAATTGGGGAAAGTATTAGCGGATGTTTTATTTTTACACCACCCCCCACCCCCTGAGGGGATAGGAAAAAACGGTTTAAGCGGTGTTCGTTTTGTGGCTTCTCTCCCTATCGGCGAAGGTCATCGACCTCAGCCTCTTTTCCCCACCCTCATCTCTGCTTCCGACTCGCACCATTCCTCTTCCCTCATCCCCTCCTTTGATATCTCCCACTCCATTTTACAAAGCCCATCGTAGCGCCCTCGCAGCGGTGAAGGACAGAATTAAAAAAGACGCGACGGAAAAAACGGGGAAAGGGGCATGAAAGAGTGGAGGAGGCGTTGGAAACCACTTGGAACTCGAGCAAGCCATCCGTCTGCAGCCTTCCTCCATCTCCCCATTCCTCGGGTTCACCGAGGCTTCCGCTATCTCACGACGAAAAAAACCACGTGGTCGCTGCGACCTCCAGTTACATCACCCTCTCCTCAAATGTTTCCGCTTCCAAAATTTCCCCTCAGACAACATGTACAGACATGCTCCAGAAGGGCAATACCTTATTCCAGATTACTCGGAGATCTTAATCGTAAGTTTGTTCACCGCTCTTAGGCTGACTGTCTTTTCCTCCTACGGACAGTTTTCCGATACTATTGGTTTGGACAGTGATGGATTTTTTGTCGTCTGGGGTAACGATGGGGGACAGGAAACGAAGATTTAAAGGAAACGAATGAGGTGTTTCGGTTTCCAAAATCACCACTTTCAAGAAGTGGGATTGCTGGAGCGAACTAGGAACAAAGGAATGAAGAGCGGTGGCGCCGCTGCGAGCCTTTGGCCGTGCGTTCGGGAGCGTGTTCATTTATTCGTGGCGTGACCAAACCTTCTTTGTTTTGGTAGCTCTCCTAGCAACGTACCTCTTGGTCGTGATCTCTTGATTTTTTTCTGATTACTTTCCACTTACTTGCGTCGGTTCGGTAGGCTTGGTATAGCCAAGGACTGACGGAATATTTACACATGGTCGAGGGAAGAAAGTCATTTTAAGTAATATACAGCCCAAATGTGCTTTTGGATGACGTATTAAGTGAGATATTATATGGGTAAGAAGAAGTTTTGGAATGAACTTAAGAAAATCACATAAAGTGCCTAAGTCTTCGAATTAAACTATGTTAACACGCCGACTCGCCCACAGTGTTTTGTAAGTGTAAACTTCCGTTGTAAGTTTTTTCTTCATTAATAATTTAGTTGTTTGTTACATCTAATGGAACCCATTTATAGTTCCTTTATATTTGGTGGTGCGAGATTGAAGATTATTTATTTTTAGGTAGCGAGCTGCATGCTGATATGCTTGTATTTTTATAACTAAAAGCTCCCAGTAATTAGCCAACCCTTGATTAATTCACTTTGAAGTCGTAAATTCTGATTGATCAGAAAGAAAAGTGAAAATAATAAACGGAATCATAGTCGTCTGATGGACATATTTGAATTTTCGACATAAAGAACTGATGTATTCCATCGTAAATTTTATCACGCCTGAAATTGAACGCAAAATCTTACGCACAGGTGTTAAAACGACTATGTTAGATTTTTGAGCCTTTTTATGACATAATCTGAAAGTTCTCTCCATCCATTTCCGAGGAATCTATTTTTCTCTCTTTCCTTTCTTACTCACATTGCTCCTTCATAGTTTTGTCATACGACTACCAATGGAGTGGAGACGATGCTGAAAAGAATTGTTTCGTTCTAATATTAATTCATTCATTAGCACTGACTTATATTTCAGTTATGCAAATCTCTCATATTCATTTATATTTTACATTCTTAATTTAATGCACAACCAAGGTAATGGACATTATGGAGTTTCGACGAATTGGATGAGGTTGTTCAACCGAGGACGGGGGGACATAAACGTTGTAAGTAATTGCGTGCGCACAGAAAAACCTTTAAGAGAAACGAAGGAGAGAAAGTCTGGTGTTGTTGGAAATTGCCAACTCGGCTAATCCTTGGGAAGTTAATTATGATTTAGAAAATTTTATTGGGAATCGGTAATGGAACTCTATAGATTATGCTAAATAAATCTTCATGTTTACAATTTATCAATTACATCGTACGAGTCATTTCTTAACTACGCCTAATTCTTAACGCGATGGCAATTACTTGAAATTCTAAACTTCATTTGCGTTTAACTAATTTCATACAATTTGCTAATATTATCAGCGTATTAATTATGAAATTTTCTAGAAACATCCTCACCTATTATGAATCCCAGGAATAAGCTGCGTTTGGTTTTTATTGCGCCATCGAAGGTCTTTTGAGGAGGAATATAATTTACGTAATTGTATGACTCCAGTTTCAATGAACCTGTTGGTAATCACCTAGGAAGGGAAATAAATTTTCTACCTGTTATATCATGACCACGAAAACTTTAATTGGAATGGAATATGATTTAATAATTTTATTTGTAACCGCATTTTTGTGCCTTATTGAAATGCCTTAATGTAGGTGAAATAATACTTAAGAAAGGTTAGGGAGATATCAAAAGTTTAGCTGACATATGTGAGATAATTTCGTCTTAAAGTCGTTCGCATATTGTTATAGTAAAGTATATTATTATTAAATATATATGTGTAGTATAGTATAGGATAGTATATAATAAATGAAATAACAATCGTAGTACTTAGTTCCTTAAGAATAAGTAGAAGTATCTCTTATCCGTGATAGAAAACTTTGATGGTCCCTCATGCGATCTAGAGTTGGGGGAGGTTAAGAACCCCTGATTTAAACTAATCCTCTGGGAAAATCACGATTCGTCCCGGGAGGAAAACCAATATCCGAGCAGCCATTACACAAATCAACCCCGTCTCTCAACCCACGCTGATTACAAAGCAGGCAACAGTCATCCTTAACGGTACCCTTTTTTTCGTGCACACTTACATTTGATGGCTCGAGCATTACGAGTATCGTGGGCCCCTCTCGCACGTCTATAAACCGTTAAAAGGGTCCACACGCATGCGTCGAAGCCCACGGAGGAGCGACTTAAGGTCGAAAGATGCAATTGTAAGTGAAAGGAGCACGAAGGGGCTTCCTTATTGTCCCCGTGCATCTGATCTATAGTGTATGGAGGTTTTACCTGTAGACGGGCAGCATTCCACCCTCCAGACTCCTAACCGCTCCTCAAACATACCAAACTCTTAGCCCCTCTTTAACCTTTAAGATGTCTGTGAGCTGACAAGGGTTCAGTTTACTGAATATCAAGTCCAATAATCTTATCTTATTCTTATGAACCAAGTTGAGGAAGGATTCCAGCTTCACACACTTTTTATGAAATCGGTGCATGAAAGAGTATTCATCCATAGAAGAATTAATGTTAAAGAAGGAATAAATTTCATTAAGATTCAGTTACATTGATAGTAATTAACAATAACATACTAGCGTTGAGAATGCGATTTTGAAGTCTTTGGCGATTTAACATGAGGGAAATAATTATACTAAATAATATGATTTATTTACAAGTTTACTGTCGCAGTTAGACCAAGTCTAGTGACATCGTTAAGAAATATACGATATAATAATCACTAAAGCAATATTGGAATACAATGAATTGAATCGATACAATGATCAGTCATCACAATATTTAATCCGAAGCACACAATTCTCACCATTATCAATTACATCATTCTAAAATCAGGTAAGATCTTTCGGCTTCACGGCTTTAGTGGTGATCCTGGAGTAAAAGTCCGTAGTTCCCGTCGAGCATCGCCATACCGGGCAGTCCCCTACTCTAACATTTCCTATTCAAAATTAACCACAATTATTTGTTACTTAATATGGTACGGAAAAGAACTATTTTGGTTTCATAACTAATTGATGCTCAGTTCCCAATAAGTATGAATATGATTTTAAGTGCGATGTGTAAGCATTATCGAGGAAACCTGAAAATTCCTTTTATCGCTCCGCACAGCAGTAATTTGTTTATTTTCCAATTGAGGAATGATGTCGCTATCGTAAATAAACTGAAAACTATTTATTTCATGCGCTGTAACAAGAATCCTTCTTTTTGTTTCCAGAGATTTATTTAATCAGAGTTCAGTTTTATACTTCTCTTTTACATGGTTTCTCATATTTGATTGCGGAAGTGAAAAGTTTTATATAGTTGCTCATCTAACATACCTTGAAGAACTGAGGTTTACCTCATAAACGAGAGATGTTTGTCATCAAAAAGAAGAATAAAAATTGATGAATTAATGAAAATGTTTCGCAGCCTCATTTAAATGTATGAATGTATGTATTTCACTCTTTATTAAGGCGAGGTTTGGCCAAATTGGCCCCTCTTCCACCAAAACTCAATTTTCAATACATAAGTTAATGTTAATATTTAGAGATGGATGGTTTAATACAAAAAACGCGAAAATACTGGGTTTGGAGTAAAATCTTCTCAACTAAATGTTGAAGAAGACAAAAAACCCACTGTGCGGATAATTACCCAAAAAGAAGGGGCGTGAAAAAACCGCGAAAACAAAGTATATAAGTAATGTAAAAGAGGAAAGTTAATACAAATCAAATCAATACACGTCCATAAAATAAATCGCTAGAGCAGAGAAATAAAGCGTATATTTAGGATTAATGACCCCGGAGATCAAAATATTATAACATTTAGAAATAATATTTATCTTCAATTATTTACCCATTTTTCTGCGTGAAAAATGAAACAATGAATAGAGGATGGAAAGGAAAACAAATAATACAACTTCAATGCAGAGTTCAGTTCACGTGAGGGTACTCATCATTCAACGGCCACGTTTCACAGCGCATCGCGTAGTCGCATTTCAAAGGATGGAACCTCTCGAGACGTATATACGTTTGAATCTCATAGTCGTCTCGTCGGACGAGTCGAGGCGATGGCTCGCGTCCGCGATTCCTCACGTACCTTCCCTACTTTCAACCACTCCATGTCGCACACCGCTTGCTTTTTCCTTCGCTACCGGCAATTGCGGTCTCGCGTAGATCGAACTCCACATGCTCCGATACGTGTGTTCTGTTGACGTGAGAGGATTTGGTTAAATGTACTCCAGATCCGACAAATGGGGATAAAAAGGTTGTGATCGGGATTAAAATATGATGCACTTCAGCCTTCACTTGCTAACGGGATTGACAGTGAGGAAGGATGAGCTATCGTCACTTAGACAATATTAGGTATCCAAGCAATCGTGAAAATATCGAACATCGATAATCGCACGAGTTTATACGTAATTTAAAACATTACAGGTAAAAGAATCAATAAGATTATTATCTTGACTGTAATTTGATACATGGTAGACATGCTTGATTCTCATTAACAATTTATTTTAAATATATTTTACCACAGTAGAGTCTCGCTTATCCGAGTTAATGCGGACCGATAATCGAGAACTCGGATAATATGGAAGGGTCGTCTTGCGAACTTAAAGTATGAAATAAACATACCATTTCTATGCATTGCCGTAATACAACGTGTATTTATGTCACAAAATCTCTTTTATGTAAAAACGATTCAAGTAAAATATTCCTTTTCCTTCGTAATATACGAACGTTAATACGTTAATTGTCTAGATGCAGTTCTCTTCTTTTCTCCAATTAGATTATTTTTCCGACGTATGCATGTCTATGCTGAATTAGCATAATGAAGTTACATAGAAATTAATTTAAGCGATTCACCGATACATATGTAAGTGAGAAAGGCGAAGCATACAAGTATGTACGTACCTCGGATAATACGAAACCTCGGTTAATCGGGACACCGATAATCGAGACTATGCTGTATTTTAATTTACTTTTGTGACGACGATATTCCGTATCATAAAAATGCTTCTACCGACGGCATCAATATGCTGTTCATTTAATCGTAGTTTTGTTTCAATTCTATAATTGAAATGTTCGCAACCAGTATTTAGGTAGATAGAGTGTTGTTTAAACTCTTTAACTTTTTAATCGGCATATATTTCTCTAAACACTTGTATTGATTTCTTTTGTGAAAAACCTTGTCGATACAAAACAAAGTGTTAGCGTATGAACGCAGATAATTCAACTTGTCATTGCTGATGTAGCATGAAAAGTAATAACATTCAAATTGAGCCATAGTACTTATATGCCGAATAAGTTACTAAGGTTTCAACATGAATGTGTTAGATTCTACTCGATGAAGATTAGAGAGTTTGAATGCTCTCTTTCCCTTCTGAGACGGACTAAAAAGCATTTATTAGAATTGAATTCCTCGATTCCATTAGAGCTTTCTATCTTGCGAACAGTGGGCGCAGGGAAAGTGTAGGTATAAAAGAATTCTTGCTTAGTCTGTGAAGATTGTCTTGTGAACTCAGAAGGCCTTGAGAGCTGCACAACCTGTTCAGAACTATTTTTTATGTCTCATAATAAAGATTCTTGATAGTTATAATAAATACATTCTTAATGGGTTTAGCGACACTCAACAGCTAAGTTACCCAGGGAAGAGCAAACACTAATCTATATATTTTAATTGTGTTTAAAGTTCACATAACATGAATATCACAACGAAAGGGTGAACTAAAAATCAATTTCATAGCGGCATACAACTATAACGCCAAAATTCGACGAAAAGTGAAGTCAGTATATATAAAGAGAATCTTCATTGTATTCCGCAGTATACTCAGGAGCTTTATACGCTAATTATCTTATTGTTGCAATGAGCATTGTCTCCTGATATCGGAGATTATCGAATCAATCCCCTCTAAGGACCCAAATTCCTTTCTTGTGAGATTGTGCATTCGAACTTCGAGAAGAACTTCAATCTGAGGAGTTCGTTATAATGTTCGATATGAAAGTCATAATTGCATTGATAAAGTGGAGTGATACAGGGAAATGTATGCCAAGGCGACCTCTCCTTCAATTGTAAGGTCAAGGTCTTGGGGAAGACAAGGCTTCTAACTACGGGATTGTAGAAGCATTAAATATTTTCTTTTGATTTAAAACATTTTTTTCTGATCATCAGTGCAGAAAATCGAATAAATACTAAATTATTGGCGTGAATATTAATGGATGAAATTTCTACCAATACTTAGTATTGATGTGGAATACAAGGAAGTCTCGATAGTGGAATCAGGAAAAAATTGGTAAAATATTTGGTGTGGAGTGTACTGCTGTATGGTTGTGAAACGTGGACCTTACGAAAGGGGGACATAAAAAAATTGGAGGCCTTTGAGATGTAGGGTGTGTAGTAAATTGGAAGTCATAAGTTGGATGGATAGAAAAAGAAGCACAGCGATACTTCGAAAAGTCGCTTGGGCTCACGATGCGCGATAACAATAACTAAAGTGGTAACTCGAATGCTTGCTGTTTACACCCCCTACCACACGCTGAAAGGCGGATTACAGGGTTTTTATGTAGTAATATATGTACTGGATTGTATTATGGAAAAATCGGAGCCAAGTTCTTTGTTTTTTCTTTCTTTCACACTTTTCAAATAACGGAAAACTGAGGACGTTAGTCCTCCAGTAGACGCGACCAGAAGCACCGACAATTTCTTTGCCGAAAAGCTATTATTAGTCCACTCTACGGAGAGCTTCTTCGTAACTACTTTTGGAAAATGTCTCAATGTCTCCAACCGGCAGGTTTCTTTCGCACACATCTATTTCCGCTTTTCTCTCACCATACTTTTTTGTCCCTGATGACTTTTTGGATGGATGTGCAACAAAAAATGTGGCGGAGGACGATGGAATTGGGAGGTTTGGGTATAGAAACGCCTGAAATTCGTTTTTGATTTGCCCTCTCGAAAAAACAGTATCCTGCTTCAATGAGACGAGAGTTTTGGAAGGAAATTGGTGGAAAATTCCTTCAAACGGGGAGAGTCTCTCACCTGCCCATTTCCATTTCCCCAAGTCATGAAAATTTGCAGAAAGCACTGTTGCAGCCCTCTTGTGGCGCTGCGCGTCGTGGAACTCCTATCACAGCCAGAAGAGCGCGAATCGGGAAGAGCGTGAGCCTCCATCGACCATCACACGTACGAAGAACTAATTCCGAAGAGAGCAAATGAAGGTTCCCGACCAAGTACCGAGCACGTGTGTTACTTTCGTTGTTTCTCTGCACACGATTTTTCAGATGGGGAGATAATGAGATATATGGGGGAGAACTGGGAAAAGCAGGATGAATTGATATAATGTGTAGGAATTTGGTGGAAGAAGAGGGGGAGCGAAGGGAAAATTCCTTGGAGGATATGGCGTGCCGGGTGAGAATCTATGGCCGATGCGAAGCTAACTATCCTACCGGAAGTTATGCAGGAGAAGATGAATGCGATGTACGTGCGGTGGACCTATCGTTCACGGGAGATTAATTCGAGTGAAATACCTATTTTTATTCGGATTCCTCGAAGACGCTCACAGAGTGCTCATGATTGACAACAAATCATCGTGAATTTAAACCTTTAGGTATTTAGTTATTGCAGTGCAAATGAAATTCAAACAAACGAGGGAAACAAAACGTGTTTAACTGCGCACATAGAGGTGTACGCCTTTGAAACCAAAGGATGTATATATAGGATAATCCAAGGTTTGAAGGGGTCCCGTCTATGCCATGCAATTACTATCAATATCAATTTTATGTTATACTCCCCTCCAGCGTTGCCACCTGGCCAGATGGCCAAATTGTAACGTAATTATAAATAAATAAACAGATGTGAAAAATAGCGGCATGGCTGGTACTGGTCTTCCACTTTCCGGACAGATATTCTAGAATATTTTATTAATGGTAGTGGTATTGTTAAAATTGCTTCGACAGCTAAGGTCTTTTCACACGTGAGCCCCGACTGGGAATCGAACCCGGAACAACTTTCTTCGAAGTCGAACGCGTTGCCCACTCGGCTATCTGGAGGCCGTATATATTATCATATTAAAGAGTACTCTAACCATGAAAGTGGGAGATCTGGGTTCGAGTCCCAGTCATGTCGCTATTTTTCAAATCTGTTCATCCTTGGGAAATTCAGATATTTAAATCAGAACCCAGTTAAAATGCGTATGTGAAGGCTGCATTTTTGTATCATTTTACAACACGAGGTATAATAATAGAGGGATAAACAGAATAACTCAGCTTTAAGTAAATATTGCTTCATAAGAAAAGAGATTAGGATGATTTCGCACGAAAATTCTTGCGACCGGGAATATTAAAAGGAAACATTGAAACATTCTGACAGGACCGGATCTCGAACCCAGGTTCTGGAAATCTTCCGGAAAGGTAGCTTAATGGCTGGCAAGATGTTAACAAAATGAATGGCAAAATGTTCTGGAAGGATAGCTTAATGCCTAGAGCAGTCGCCCGGAAAGCGGAAGACCCGGTTTGAGTCCCGGTTCATTCAGAATTCCTTCATTTCAGTTTCTCTTCGTGAATAAAGAACGATTAGGGAGGGTGGAAATGCTAGAATTAATCAGCCCAACAATAACGCATTCGTTTATGATTTATCATACTTATTATGAAATATCACCAGACGACATGGCGATTGATTCCGGGACATACATCATCAGTAGCATAGAAAATACTTTCGCGTTTGAAGTTTGGGACGTAAAAAAATGTAGCGTATTACTGAAATCATATAAATATAATTTGACCATTCCACTCACCGACAAGACGCGTAGATGTTAGCAGATTTGTAGATTGCAGTGAAATTGCTCACATAAAATTTTCAGTCAGTTAGCTCCAAACTGCTTTACCTGAAAAATAGAGATATGCTCGTTAGTATGAGGTTCTCATGACATCTGTTCGAGAATACCAAGAATGATATAGAGCACCGAAATGAATGAAAGAACTAATTGAACTCAGAGCGTAGAAACTGAGGAGAAAAATTGCTGCACCGAAGCAATTTATACGAAACATTCTCATTCTACACTTTCTTAATATTCGAATTGAATTTTGAATAATATATAACCAGAAACGTTAGTTCATCAACTTCACAATTTTCAATTCAAACAAATATAATTTGAATATTAAATTACACCAATAATAAAAGTATGTACCTTTGACAATTAACTCTAATTTTTTAATCTTTTACTCAACTTAAAAATTACGCTGTCAAATTATGTCCATCTCTTTCACCTACGTTTATCCTTGGCTTAGTCATATTTGTTTCTACTATATTCCTTTAAATTGCTCTATGAAAACCATTTCACGTGTGATGAAGGAGGAACGTTTCGTTTATAATGAGTCAATTATACGGATATAATTAAGTTTACGTAGCATGCGTAGATTATGATCGTGTAAACAGGAAGAGTTCAGTATCTAAGAAACTCGGTAGTGTACGTAATTTTCCTTTTTATGGACATTTCCTTCCTCTTCCGCGATCAAACATTCTCACCGACTCGCCATTAGCCTTTTTCAAGTTCACACGCGTCATCAAATGACGTGTTCATAGTAAATTCTTTTGCTCGAAAATTCAGGAGAAAGATATAAGAATATCTCAAAATGGGACTTTCTTGGCCTACAGCATACTGTAAAAAGTAAGTAAACGATGGTTTTTATGAATGTTCTTATGTAGATTTCGAATTTATTGCTTGCGTGTTGGAGTCACTTAAAACAAATCATTTAAACCGCTATTCTGCGATCTATAATACTTAAAGGAATAGCGAAAAATCCGCTTTAAATTCATTATTATTATTATTATTCTAGTTTTATTCTCACATTTTGTGGTATCTTTGAACTTGTGACGGGTATTCACCAAGTCACATGTTCCTATATTGTTATCATTTTTTATGGTATTTCTTATTATACTGATTATGATTACAGATTACAGAGAAATTTTCTTGTTATCGAGCAGGTGTCCAGAATTACAGATTTTTGTAGGGAGATATAGCTTTTTGGTCTTAAGCCTATCTCCATTAAGCTGTTATGCAATGATTTTGGAATTATTCCAGTTGATGAAAGTATGATTGGTACTATCTTTACAGATTTTTGGTGCCACAGTTGTTTTATTTCTTCCTTTAGTGGGAGGTATTTTTGTATTTTCTCTGCATGCTTCTTTTGTATGTTCATGGAATTTGGAACGGAAATTTCTATAAGGTATGTAGTTTTACTAGATTTGTGAATGAGTGTAATATCAACCTTGCAAGTAGAACAATGTTTAACACAAATTAAATCACATCACGATCAGTTCATCAGAAAGTCCATCGCAACTCCGCAGCTCAGCTAAACACAAGCCACTGTTCACGCCCATATACAATAAGCGAAGCAAGACTCACAGCGCTACCTTTATGTAGTGAGAGGAGATCTAGATGCAATATTGGCAAGTAATAACCCAACACGCACGGCTTACAATCATAATAGCAATAAAGAGCAAAGATAAGGAAAAGAGAAGGTCCAACAGCGATAAAAACTTTTGCACGACACATATTTGCAATTGAATTCAAGAATAAAAACCCATAAAAACATACTCGTATACGTTATATAGGTAAAATAAGAGAGTAACTTGAGATTTGAGCTAAGTAATTTAACTTTCACACTATTTTCGTTGATCTAATCGAAGGATACCGACTAAAGACAAAACGTTTCCGTAAAAATTTAGACTTCAGATTTGTTCATAACTGATATCGTATTAGTTGCAGGGGGGCTCGTGTCTATGATTGGACCTGTACCTCAAAACAATGCCGTTTGTTTGTTCAGATATCGATTCAGGTACGCTTGAGGCGATGATTGATATGAATCGCATTTACCATATGGTTTAATTCCGGTCTTCAAGTATTCTTGAATTCCTTCTCCGTAAAAAGTGACGATAAAGTCACTGCGCGCTTTTTATACAGCGATATTCTCATTTTATTTTTTACACTGCACTTATTTCCAGCAGTTTGCGAAGCCATTTTCCGGTTCTCCCTCCAACTGAATCTTATAACGGATTGCCTTCAGCCGAATGTTTTTTCACCTTCATTATTGCAGCCATCTTCTCATTTAGAAATAAATTTTATCTCTCCTCCGATCCTTAACCTTCTGTTAGTTAATTAATCACTAGTGCTTACTGCAACGCACAAGGAAATACACAACTCCTTTCTCCATAATTCACATTAATATCTGACAAGGAATGTTACGCCTGAGTTCTTACGCACCCTTCCCTTTTATTTTAGCATATAAAATTAGAAAATTTAAAATCAGTTTTCTTATCAAATTTAGAGAAATTTTGCTACATTTTTTCGTCTGCGGAATACCCTTTTGTTTCAATGTCTATCAAGCAGAAAATCCTTTATCACTGCCTCATCCAATGCTACTCTCGCTACTTGTACGGAATGTATCCTATTAGCTCTGTTCATTTTTGTTATATTTTTCTTCATAGTACAGCTCCGCTTAGAAGTCGTTACAGACTGTCTGTTACAAGCGGTAAATGCCATCTCATCTCTTGCTCATTATCCCTTAACTTTTCAATCAAGATGGGAATTCTCGAGTAGATCACTCTCATCGCATGACGACCTTCCGAGCTTAAGGTCCAGAAGGTCGTGTGGTAAGTTTTCATTTAATTAAGCGTCGTTATTTCCCGAGGAGTTTATGAAAAATCTTGTTTAAATAGGTGGCAGTGTAGGCAGTAATTAGCAGCTGTAAAACTGAGAACGTTTCCAGTTATGTGTGACTTTTCAAGAAATTAATTTTCGAATTACATCACGCTTTATATGACGTGCACAATACCTACAGTTTATAATTACTTTGTTGAAGGTTTTCCAACTCTGATCCGTTTAGTTATATATTAATTCGCCAATTAACGATGGTGTTTTTTTCAATACCCTCACATCACTGTTATCTGAATTTCATTTGCTTCTAGTAAGTAATTAAACAAAGGAAGATGTAAAACAATTACATTTTTTTTCAATATCAAGGTTGAAATTGAGATTAACAACCAATTCTTCTCTGACATACTAAAGGTTTAAAAACTCACAGTTCACTTCTAAGTCACAAAAAATTCAAATATAAAGTGTCTATATGAAAATAAATACTTGTATTTGTCTATAAGACCAGATTACTCTATTCAGTGATGTAACACCTGTAAGGGAATGCAACATTTTAACAGATTTGCAATTGTAATTAACTCGATTTGATATGTTGAGGAACGGCGATCTAGAAATTCAACCATAAGGAGAAAAGTGTGAAAGAATGGAATTCAATGTCCAATATAGAAATTCGACGATAGGGAGAAAAGTGTGAAAGAATGGAATTCAATGTCCAATCTTGTAAGGTCACTGGACTGTAACGTATCCGCTCACGCTGAGCGCTGAGTTTAATTCAAGAATATCTCGTAGTCATGGCCAATTACTCTCTCCTTCTCGTTCAGGCGTTTTTCGCGAGCTATCAATACGCTCCAGTGAAATAATTCTGACGTTTATGAATCGAAATATCCGCGCAGATGACGGCATTTGCTCCCTTCATCCGCGAATGAAGGGAGCAAATCTATTATTCGGTTTCAGTACCGTAGGAATGTTTTTAACAGCGATTCTTCCGTTGCCCGCCGCTTTGCCCATCTGCTGCCAGGGATTGAGAGCAAAACTGGATTTCCCCACCTATTTACTTCTCAATCTTTCGGCAGATGCTCTAAGAAATCGTAAAATAACAAGAAATGGTGTGCAATCCTATTTAAAATACCACTCTCTATTTTACTCCGATAACCCCCTCAACCTCCAAAGCCTAATAGCTCTCGTATTTTCGAAAGGATTAGCTATAGTGATTGACATCGCCTTTCTCATTCCTTCGAATACAGAGGGAATAATTTCGTTGACCGAAATGAAAAAAATTCTAATGAAGCTCATGAAAATTCAAGACTTTAAGGCGTAATTAGGATTTTATGTGAGAACTTCCTTTTTAAGTAAAAAAGGGCGTAAAAGAGTCTCATTATCCGGCCTCAGTAGCTCCAGATCTATGAAGAAGAATCGCCGTTTTCTGCAAGGTTCTGCAGTTCTATTCCAGAGGTAATGCATTTATTGCAATTACCATAATGCACTGCCTTAATGCAATGCCTTCCTTGGAAATTTTTTTGGTAAATGAGATGTGCTTCCGGAGGAGACTAAATTCCTTTCTTTATCTTTTTCGTCCGGCAGAGGGGTGGGAATTATTTAATTGGTGTTTTGCGGACAGTTCAGAACCAGTTCGGAACTGCGGCATATCCGGAGAATGATTTTCCTAGCATCCTTGAACGCTCAAAACTGCGCATACGCTGCAGTTCCGCACTGGTTCTGAACTGTCTCCACCAAATCACCAAATGTGACTAGGAATCTAATATAAACCTTACCCTTAAATCTATCAGCAGGAAATGTTACCTCTTTCTTTCCCCCAAATAAAAACCACATACATTTAATCTAATTCTTTTAAATTAGTACAATTTTTCTTTCGTATGGCGCACTTGCTTTCTTTCTCTGAAAGTCCTCTTAGTGGAAAAATTAACTAGGAAAGTGATTACGAAATTTAAAAATATATTTTAAAATAGATTATCGAAATAACTGTTTCTCTCCCATAGGTCAGGATCCCTCACGTCGTATTTTGGATGTTTCCTCTTATGCCGTGCAGGAGAGCTAACACTCATCTTGAGGGCATTAGCCTCTTTCCCCTTTTCCGTCGACTCTCATCTCTCCTTCAAATGACCAACAGAGCACATATATTTATGGGAATCATTTCTACCTTTTCTATGGATCAATCTACGGATCGTCGGTCCCGGAAGACGCACTCTACGGGCCGTTGGGGAGCGTGGGTGGAGAAGGAAAGAACAAAGCGACGGGAAATTACACTGATCGGAAGAATGAACGTAAAATATATAACGTAAAATTCCTGGAAATGGAAGGCACGGAGCGCTTCATCGTCCGGAACCGGAATAGGAAAAGAATCTTTTGCCGAATCAATCAAATGAAAATTACACCTTTGCCCAAGGCAATTCCGATTGAATTAGCCGCTATGGCATAACACGGATGTTTACCGAACCTTTGGAAAATGAAAAGAGACGCAGCTGAGGAATAAAAGCGCCAAGAAACCAGCTGTCGTGTATTATTCTTCCCTCCATTTCTCACAAGTTGAAGCTACATGAAGTGAATATATAAGTCGCAGGTATTCGAATTTGTTATTTTCATTCTTCGATTAAAGCAAGAATTGATTCATATCAGCCGAGGCAATCGGTCGATGCTTTTGACGGATTTATGTTGGTTTAAGCCATGAAGAAAACTTACGTTATTTTTGTATTTTTCCTGGAAATAAGTTCGTGCAAAGTGATGCACTAAGAGAGACCTCAAATCAAAAAAAGACATCCATACTGAAGTTGCGGCTCTCAATTCCTCCTTTAAGTTGTGCTCACATCACTAAATCGATCTGTTATGCTCAAATCAGTCGTCGAAGCTGAAAAATTCAATCGCCGCAATGAAATTTCTGCCGAATATGTACGTATTAGCTCAGTGACTTCAACGACTGTCTTTTGAAATGTTGGGTAACGCATGAAAGTGGTCCTGGATTCGATTCCCAGCGAGAGCCCATACTTGCCAATTAACCTCAGCAGTCGAAACACTTTTAACAGTACCACTACTACTATGAAAATGTAGTGGTTTTGCTAATGTTCACAGATTCCTCCGTCTTGGTATTGCTGAGAATCAGTTATTTATGAAAACAGTTTTCATACATTCTTCGTAGATTTTTACGGTCATTACGTGTCTTACATCTGGCTCGTGTATAACCGAAATGCTTTAATACGAACAAATTTCGCATTCGAATGAGAAAAACTCTTTATTGTTCGTGAACTCAGGTGTAATCAGGGATAATTTCCTAATCCACTATCTCGGCTTCAACTTTGTGGTAGCTCTTGAATGACGATAGATGAATAAAGTAACTGGTAAAGTTTACCATAGGATTTAATATGTCCGACCTACCTAATAGGTTTCGGCTAGGAAACTATCATTTCGGCCCTAACTTTGTGATAGCTCTTTGATTATAATTTTTCTTTTTTATATTCC
Organism: Ladona fulva; assembly: GCA_000376725.2. Lineage (NCBI taxonomy): Eukaryota > Metazoa > Arthropoda > Insecta > Odonata > Libellulidae > Ladona > Ladona fulva. The sequence goes on along the minus strand of KZ308698.1, from coordinate 156,497 downwards.
GCCGTACCTTTAACCATATTTTAAGCTCCCGAACTGAAATCATATTTGGTTTATTTCTGTGTTTCTTGACAGGTGTTTCATTGTATTTTCACAGGAAAATTTTTAATAACCACCATTGTTTCGTTTCTATGCGGCACAATCAAACCTATAACTACACACATGAGGATGATGCGCATTGCAATGTGCAGAATTGCACACGTGATTATGATTTTTATCCCAAAATCTTCTGCAGAAAAAGTAATTTTCATTTATTTTTTTTAGTTTTTAAAACCGTGAGGTGCTTCAATTACGTCACTACAGAGACAAATTTCTTCGCCGATTAGCTCATGTTTTCTGTTTTCGTGCACTGGTGTTCTTTAATTTAATTTCACTTTAAAATGGACGCGATTGTAATATTTAAACAATGTATGTGATCTAGCCTTTACTCAACACACAATGATGTTCCTATTTATTAACTAAAACTTTTATAAGCCAATACTTCTCGAGGTTGTGGAGAAATTAGCGAGCTAACGTTCCATCCCCACAGGTCTTAGGTTCGAGTTTCCGGAAACGAAACGAATATAGCAAACGAAAATAAATCTCAGATTCGAAAACGGGTTTCAAAGACCAAAACCTAACATTGTCGGAATCTTAAATATGTGTTGCGCGTGGGAATGCGTGAAGATATGTCTTCGACGTAACGATCACGTTTGGAAAAGCTTCCGTGGCGTCGTCACGCAAACCTATCTCGCCATCGATGCACGAGCTTTATCAGATCGAGGGATTCTGAGGACTCCATCGTTATTCAGCGGAAGTTCGCCTCATTCATGAACACGCCCATGAATTCGTTAAAGATTCGAGACGTACGACAGCTATGTGTCTCTATGTGTGTCGAATTAATCTTTGTTAAAATGTGGTGCGAGCATCTTCCCAAGAGTTACGAAGAAGTTTATTTATTTATTTGATAGATTCACGTATTCACACTAAAATATAGGAAATCAACAGCCATGCATGTATGTATGCATTAGCAAAAAATCAGCACAATTAACCCGAAGAAATATTTACAAAATACAAATTACGTACAAAATCATTTACATTTGAATTGATTTCTACGTCTAAATTTACATATGTACCCTGCAAGCTGCCTTTCGGCGCATGGCAGGGGGTGCATGCACCATGACTCTACTTCCATAATCGATTACTTCCGCGTAGGCTTGCTTATAGCCAACATTTATAAGTGGGCAACACGTTCGACTTCTGGACCCTGGTCCGACTCCCGGTCGAAATGACTTCGACTTAGACTTCGTGCGAAATGACCTAAGCTGTCGAAACACTTTTAAAAGTTATAGTAATGATTACTTTTGCGTATCGTTCGCGGAAAAAAATGAATTTTTGAAACAACTTGTTCTAACATCTATTTCTCTGATTTTTCTCTCATTGTCAGAATCAGAACGGCTTCTGTGGCGGAGAATTTATACATTCTTTGAAGAAAGAGTCATATGACATTCTGAAAGGGTCTACTGGGAGTTGAGAATATTCGGAAGTCGATATAGTAGGGTACGTTGCGCAAGAGATAATGTAAATGTAGGAGCATGGAGAAGAGGTGTGAGTCCAGTGGCCATAGAATCTGATATTTATGTAGTAAAACTAGTTCGGGAGAATTAAAATGGGAGTTTACTGTAATGTAGATTAAACACAGCTATACTTTTTCAAAAATTTCTTTTAGGAATTGTAGAGTAGGATATTTTAATAAGTAAGTCGTGGAAGAAGTTCAAGAAAAAATAAGAACCAAACTCTATAATTTCGACTAAGTATATTTCAAGACTACCGGTTTCGGCTACAACGCCACAACAGGAATAAACCGGTAGTCTTGAAATGTATGTACCTAGTGGTAATTACAAAATGTTTGCTTCTTATTTCTCAGTGTCTTTCCACGAAGTACGGCCAGAAATGAATAATTACATTCTACCTTAATTAAAATTATATATTTTAGTCCAAATACAAAATTTGAAGTTGAAGTCATTAATCCTCATTTATGAACATAATAATGGGTATGAGTGGCATTTAGTAGGTGTTGTTATATTGAAGGTACGTCTATAATTTGCATATAAATTGTATACTATCAATATATTATATAAATTGCGGATTTATCTATTTGACAGAAAATCATCGAGTTCTGCTTGTTTCATATATCCCTCGTCTCTCCAGTTGTATGTTGTACATCTTAGGTAGCGTTATTTGAATGTTTACACCGTTAAATAAATGCAATTCCCTAAACTGCCGTAGGTGCATCTAATCTGTCCTTGGATAGGAATTCTTTTTTTTTTACATTCCGCAGGTGAAAGTGAACTGTAGGAAGGCATACGGAATACAAATGATGTCTCCAATCAAAAAATTCAAAGATTGATCAATTATAACGGAAAATAATCGAGCCGGAGGTGACTTGAGATACTTTGCAACGTTTGATGTCCTGGGAAATGAATAAGCAAAGAATGTCGACTGGTAGGTTTCTCATAAATCGTTTGAATACTAAAGTGGAGTGTTACTCGTTCAAGGGAAGAGCACAGTGGCGCCCGCGAGCCCCTTTTGTTGTCCTTTTATGTTTCATAGTTAAGAATTCGATTAATCGGAAGGACTTAATTATGAATTGAAGATCTACATACTTGTTTTTGATTTGGATGATCAGAGAGTATTATAGTTAACTCACCCTGTATTAGAATGACGACTTTCTGATATTTCTGTTGATAAAGAAAGAATATGAAGTATTGATCATAATCAATGTGTTTTACACAGTAACATAATACATCATTTACTTCATTTACATACACACATTTACATCATAACAATAACTACCATTACAGCAATAGAAACCGGGATAAAAATTGTTTAACAAATTTCTATTGGTAGTACTTCCAAGATTATAAAAGCAATTTTATGTAAAATAACTTAATTTTGAAGATAAACAATTGGCGCGTATCCAGAAAAATATCTACGGTAGTTTCGTGATTTAACAAAAAAGAGTCAGGTTTCAACGATAAAGCTGTAACTTCAACGATAAAGCTACATTTCACGCAGAAATCATAAAGACTTGTCCATGTAAAATATCTTTTCACGCTAAAAAGCCAAATAAGCATTAATTTCATAAAATTCCAGTAGAAAAAAAACGAAAAGACAAAAAACCCTTCCAATGATGTATATAACGGATGTGTGATTGGAATTCAGAAGATGTGAAACTCGTTTGTTGGAATCGGAGATTTCGAATCGTCTCCAAAGGCCGTATTCCGTATGAGAATAACGTTACCTTTTGGCGTCCAATAATAAAGATCGGCCATATAAAGGAACTTGAAGAGATTATCGAGAGTGATTTCAAGTTCAGGAAGGCATTGAGTGAACCCATGCACCATATCCTTATTCTTTCATCTCTTGGCGCATTCATGCCATTGTTCCTTTGTTTTCTTGTCTGTATCAACTTCCTTCTCTCGACTTCATTGAACACCTGTCATGTTCTTTCACTCCCGATTCTCTCATCTCTTCGTCCCTTTTCACCCTCCAAAGAGGGAAATAGTTATATACTGGAGGATCGAAAGACCATTTCTGGCTTCCTACTTGGAATGAAAAAATCTCTTACTTCATCTTGCTCAGAATTATTATCGCATTTGCGGAGGAGATTCATAATTTAGAAGATAATTTGCTAATCTCCCGCAAAACACGACAGCAGCGTTCTCTATTCCGTTCATTTTGCAATTAATTTTTTGTAGAATTTTTGTAAATTTTTTGTAGAATATGGTTTCTAAGCTACTTCTTAGTTATTAGGAAGTTCAATGTGGAAAAGCATTGTGATATTTGTTTTCATGGTTTCAGTGACGAGACGTGCATATTCATGGGAAGAAAATAAATATTTACTGGTGAATTATGAAGAGCAAGATACTCTCGATGATAAGGATGCATTAAAGAAAGAAAGGGCGGTCACCGAAAGAAAATGGCGAGAGTCTTTTTATTATCGGTGTTATACATGTATGATTAGATAGTAAGAGAGAGTGATAGATCAATCACTTGCTATCTCAAACGTTATGCAGATATCTTGTTGTAGAACACCGATTGTTGAAATTAATACTTCAAATTATCATGTGCGATTATTTTTTCCGTAGAAATTCACTGAAACAATGAGAAAGTAGAGATTATTTTAACTTCTTCTCTCAACAATTTCTTAAATCGGACTTGAAGAAATTTTTTCGAGTGCCACAGTTTTGCGAGTTCAAAAACAAGGATTTCTTTCAATGAACAACATTTATTGTTTTTGTTATCTTAAGCTCCACGTTTGAAAATAAATTTCAGATATTTATATCTCTTCCATTCAAAATCAACGCCTATGTTTTTATTAAAACGAAATATTTTATCATAAACCCTCTGCATGGAGGTTTTATTCCGGCCCCATAAGTCAAATATTTTTTGTGAACACATGAAGAGTTTATAATTTCCTCACATTTACTCTATTTCACCTTACCTTTTATTAGATTACTTCAAGAGAGCTTAAAATCAATGATACTGACTCTTAATCAATGATACTTATTTATATCTATCATTTGCTGGTAGAATTCCGGCAGGGATTTCATCAAAGGAAAACTTGGTAGTCCCCTCCGATTTATGCCATACTGTTCCTTGGAAAGACCCGCTTTTTCTCTGTCCATTTGGAATGCTTCTTCGATTCTTCCTCGAGATTACGTGGACGAGCGAAAATCTGACCGTGCGCCGAAAATCTCTCTTTTGTTTCGAGTTTCGCGAGTGCGTCGCATCATTTTCTTCATACGTGACCATGGAGAATTCGCTATGCGGACGTTCATCTTTTTTCTCTGGGAGGAAGCGAATGATAGCCTTAGAAGACATAACCAGACGTTGAACTCGAGATTTCTCTACTGCAGACCTGAAATTGCAATCAACAGCGACGGCATTTAGAATTAAGTGGCTCTATGTCAATCAAGATTTCGGCGAAAACAAAATGTGTGGTCTTAAACAAAATCGAGCCAAGTCAAGAATTACGTTGGGTAAGCCTCGCTGATGTCTGTAATTTCGATATCCGTAGTGGAGACGTATGTCTGGAGGGGCCGAAAAGTTTTTTAAAAACGCTTTCCCAAAATAGGTGTTTGGGACATTGTAGGAGTGATTTTCAGTGATAGTTAAAGAAAGGTGATCGCTACCCGTCAATAACCATTAATCGATGGCGAACCTTTGACGATTTAATACTGCGATGATCTCACTATCAGTTGCAGCATTACCCCCAGGAAACGGGTGCAAAAGACTGGATGACTTGAGCAGGAAGCCAAAAATGAGTCTGGCGGTCTTTTATCGTGATTGGTCTAGCTTGCAGTACTACGGCACTGTAGGCATTCTTAAGTCTACAATCAAATCATTCAAGGCACCTTAATTTCACTGTATATAATGATAATAATGGAAACCGGAAGATGTTCCCAATTATATCCATTTTAATAATTATCACTATTTTCTTACCAAAAAATATCCGATTAGACGGGACTGGAACCCAGAACCTTTTTTTTTTACTTTTTTGATGCTCTCGCAAACATTCATTCATTGGACAATTGCAGGAGGGGCGTGAACAGTAACAATAGACGAACACACACGGCCATTCCCTAACTAGAAAAATCCGATAAACCAGGGCTCGGACACGGGACTTCGTGGTTGGAGACGCTAATCCCTCCACCCCCACGACCGGTAAATTTCTCTCATAAATATATCGTCCTAATCAGCCGTGAATATACACCTTTGTATATTTAGAATACAAGTGCATTTCACTTAAAATGCTCTACGCTCTATTTATAAAATGAATGAATTAGAACTGTAAACGAAAGAACTATTCCAAAGCCCCTGACTCAAATTACAGTTACTCCAGGATATATTTAGTGCGATAAATTTTCATTGTGAAATAGTACGGGCAAAAGGACGATACATCAGTAATTGATCAAAATAACAACTATCTCGACATAAAATGACGCATCTGTAAGAAACTGAATACATATTTCGGTGTAAAATGCCTATGAAATTCAAATGAAGTCATCATTCAAGTGACTAATGTAGCACATTATATTCTTTCAATGACATCATCGAATTCTCTGGTGGTGATAAATCAGTTTTACATTTGTAATTGCAAGTTTCAAAGCGATAAATCCGACGAAGTGTTTTTAAGACTGCTTTTAAGAAATCTTCAGTACTTAAGCGGTTGCTATGAGAATCCTAATTTTTTATACTCTTCTACGTATATGAAGATGGACTGCAGTCGAATCCTGCCTATGGCATGAATATTTGTTCTCCTGTTCATAAATACACCCGTCTTTACGTTACTTGTATCACATTATATATGTTAACCACTACTTCCCTAACGTCCGCTAAGCTTGAAAAGAGAATATTTTCATGTAAACAGTCCAAATATAATTCTAAAATGGTATGAAATTAAGAGGCAATTACGCACATTGATAGCGACCAAAGTTCTACACATAGGCGACTAAAAGAAAGTGGAGTTTTACTATTTTCTGTTGAAACGATTTTTCATTTGAGTGACGAATTCATTCTTTTCCCGTGAATAACTCACACAGCATGAAAGGAACATATTTTATGGAGTTTATTAATATTTGCAAATAAGGTTTGCCTGGAACCTATAATTAAAGAGGCATTTAATGATACTTTGATGTATGATATATGTATTCTTGGTTTTGCAGAAAGCGACGGAAAATGGAATAAAGAAAATGACATGTACAAATTAATATTATTAATTTTATTATTTACAAAACTCATTACAGTGCCTTAAGTTTTCCTGTGAGCATGCACATATAAATAAACTGTGCACATATGAAATTGTACTCCTTTATCAGTTATTTTATTCATCACGTTGGTATATAATAAATAAATCGTCCGTATACCGATGTATTTAATTATGTTTCATGAAAAAATACAAGGTTTTGTCATGATTTATAGTTATAGGTTTGGCCTTCTTAATCGGCACTAATGAAAGTGATTTTTTCCACAAATAATTTTCTTGTTTTTGTGGACGTTAATTTTAAAAAATACTCAATTTAGTTCAATGCCTTTATAAACAATTTAAAATTAAAGTTTTTTTACAATAGTGCGTTTGTTTGGTTACAAACATCATGTATGGGTTTCTCCAAAATTAGTAATTTCCTATAAATGCCCCTTCTTAGTTCTTTGTTAAGAATGCGTGGCAAGAAATATTGCTAGTATCGTGAATGTAATGCACGATGATGGTATAAATAGGCTCAAGTTTTATATAATTCCAAATTTCAACGAACAAGTAAAAATTAATTTAAAAAACGAAGTCTTTCGTTTCTTGTTTAAGTATTAGTTTTTGTTTTATAATCATTTATTAGTTTTTCTTCTTTTATTCTCTATTGATACAGAGTTTTATATGTAAATGACATTCGCGCTTCTTCGTCTAAATCCCGAAGAAATCATGATGAATATAAAGTAGACGAAATGTCCGAGAATTTCCTGAGATATTTCAATAAAGTGCACATTAGATAAAATATTTGTGAGGTTTACTGTTAAGGTGACTTTTAGTGTAGTAGCCTTATCGATTACTTAATTTTCCTTTTGGGAAAATACGCTCATCCTTGTTGGGATACTGCGCCAGGATATCTTTTCCACAGTAAAGGTGACAAGTAAGTAAAATCAGGTTCTCTTGTATTGGCACGATTCCATAAATCGGATCCGAGGTGAATAAGAAGTAATTTTTTTTTTTTTTTCGGTGATCATTGAGAAGAGGGAGCAACCGATAGGTTTGTACTTGCATATGACGGAAGAAGATCAGCGTTTTGACAAGCGATGCGAGTTGCCCGAGGGCGAAATTTGCAAGCCTGAGATGGCATCATTCATACATTAAAGATCAACCTATGTAGCATACTAAATTCTTAATGGAGATCGATTTCAAATCGATCATATCTTTGGGTAGACACCGCCCATGTGAAAGAGTCAGCACATTTCATTTATTATTCAGTAGAGTATTCGCCGGCTATCTCTTTAAAATACGTTTTTATCGAATGCATCATTCTCATTATTATAGCACATGCCGGAAGCATTTTCTGCTTGAATTCTTATACCAATTTTGGGCACCTCTACGTTCTATATTTATAGATGTTATAGCAGAAAGCGTTTATAGTCGTTTGAAGAAGTCGAAGAAGTTGACTATGACCAGCTTATGTGTACAATAAAGGTTCACGAGGAAGAATTATATAGAATATTATCTGGAGATGTAAAAAATTCACAAAAATAAACAAATGCTTTTATTGTTTTATTAAAAGTTTATCGTCGTCCAAAGTCAAATATCTTGAGATAATTGACTGCTTCAAGCGACATTTGGTGAATATTCATATTTAAAAAACTTTTTAAAAAAGCAATACGATACACTCCGCAGAATACGTAATCTGTGGATATTTTGTACGCTTTGGGTTCTTTTCCTGAGCTCCGCATTTTAATCCACTTTTAAGTCTCAATTTCGCTCAAAATAAAGACGTCACGCATTTATGTATGTATTTTTTTTAAAGTCCGTTGAGTAATGATGTTACTGCTACTAAAAGTAGAGTAAAATTATCTAAAAATTTTTGTTTTTTCTGTTTCAGTAAAGTTTCCATATTATTCTCGGGAAACAGCCTAAAGGACTTCATATCGTAATCCAGATCTTAGAACTGCTTTATCACCAGACACATCGAAAGAAGCCTCGAAACCCTCTGGGCTAGAGCAGAGAAATCGCACCTTTATCTTTTGGATAGTGGTTTCAAATCTTGAGATTTGCAAAACTCCGGAGGAAAGAGGATACCTATTTCGAGTCTCGACGCGTCTCTTTATATTCGCAAGCAGATTCGCGCTTTCGCGTGTGTTCTTTTTTTGCATCCTCGGGGAAGGTTAAGGCCGTGACTCTGGAAGTGATTCCGCCACCGAAAAAAGAGAGAGGGTGTTTTCTATCGTGTTCGTCGGTCGTGGATTTCCTGCTGAGCTTTTGCTGGTCATTTTTTCCGGGATTTGGTTCGTAAAGAGCGATCGGTCACGCTCATCGCTTGTTCGCAGGTGGAAGAAAATATAGCAAAAAACATTGAATTGTTTCCGGAATTTGCCCTTCCTAAAAAGTGAATCAATTTCATAAAGTTAAGGGGAGGCTTTCCTTTTCACTACTCAGTAAAAGCGTGAGTTATCCGCAGTCACTGACTTTGCAGTGAAATAATCTGTTTCCGGTCGAAAGTCGCAAATTTTAAACATTTTAGCAAATTTTATAGATTTATTGGTGGTGATGTTCAAGTGCATTTCCTTTCTCTCTTAGTTAAGATTAATGGAATTATTCTACTAACCTAATTGTACATACTCATCTAGTGGGATCAGGAGAGATTTCTCATTCTCTGTTAATTGATAAATATTATATTGGACTATTTACAAATATATATAATTACCATCCATTTTCAATCCGATATCGGATGTAGGTCTCCCCAAGCGTTTTCTAATATCCTCTATTCTGAGCTTCTTTATGCCAAGTCAACTCTACTAGTAAGTACTTGATGATGTCTCTATTCCATTGGTCTTTTGGTCCTCTTCGTGGTCTCTTGGCATCTTTTAATGTCCACTTGAGGACTGCTGACGTCCTACGGTTGTCGGTTCTTCTAGCAACATGTCCTGCCCATGTTCATTTCAGGGATCTTCTGTGTGTGTGTATTTTTAAAGGTAAATTTTAAAATGGAGTAATTACACAGCTACACCATAATATTAGTTAATATTGGTCGCACTAATTGCGTATTTACTTTCGCTAAATGACCCCTTGATTGAAGGAGCTGGCATACGTTTTGGTCATTATCTTCCAGGCTAACTATTTCTGCCTTTTACTGAGTACCTTTGACCACGATAACGCCAAGCTTTCTTCATTATCAGATTATAATACGGAGAGAAGATTGCACATGTATGTGATAAGCCCCTTCATTACTACTCCTTATTAACTATGCATCATTTTCGTAAGTGGTGAACGGGGTTGTTTGTGAATCTGTGATCTAATTAAATTGAATCTCCTGTTCTCTTATTTTGAGAGATTTAAATCAAGTAAGGAAAGAACATAAAAGAGGAACAGTCGGAGAGAAAAGGATATCCTTGGCACCGGAATATCTTGAGCGTGATGTAGTTCACCTCTCTCCCACACTCGGGACTTTTTTTACGTTTTTGTATTTTTTATTTCGTCCCGTTCTTTGTTTCTCTTTCTTCGCGGACGCGGGAGTATTTCGCGGGCGGCCGCGTGTGCTTGTGGGAAAAGTGTAACGGAGGTTTTAAGAGAGGGCGCGGAAACCATAGGATGTCACGAAGGGGGAAAACAACGGCAACATCTCCCCGACCAGGAGGAGGTTCTGCCTCGTTCACCACGGTCGAGGAGGCCCTCCTCAAGAATGAGTCTAATGTTTAGGGCACCTCTTCGGCGATAAACTGTGACTTGTTCGCTGCTGTTGGCTGTGATTTAGGTGACGCAATCAATTTGCGTACACTTTCTGTGGAGGTTTGATGGAATGTACTAGTAGTAGAGTTGTTAAAAATGCTTCGATGACTGAGGTCATTTCACACGTAGGCCCCCACTGGGAATCGAATTCGGAAGCATTTGGATATCCAGAAGCTCCTCGATGGGCCGATGCCGATGTAACACGGGTAAATTCAGGAGTATTGATTATGCTAGACCAGGCTCTGAAATATCCAAGATCGTAGAGGGCTGAAGAACGAAGATCCCAATTTTGGACCTTGCAAAAAGTTTTTGTTGAACAAGACAATTTTCAGGGAAGATTTTTTCAATTTTTCACGTCAAAACTACTTGTATTCCGAGGAATCCATCAAAATTCATACTGTGTGCTTTAGAATAGTGAAATACCCTTTGGGTGAATTAGGGTAATGAAAGCTGAATAAATTTTAAACGAATATGAAATTTTCATGGAAAACACTTGGTGAATTCCACAAAAATATTTTTACTCTTGTGGACAACCGGTTCCATTCCTTCGTAACATAATCAGGTGCCGAAGCAGCAAAAAGAAAGCGTTTTTATTTATGTGTTTTCATGGAGAAGCCCCACCAAGTATCTGATATACCTGAAGGCGTTAATTTAACTGCCATTGGATTGATTGTCCTTTATTTTGGAGCCGCGTGACCTGGAAAGTCTTAGTATATTAATGAAATATCAAAATCAACTTGTTCTGCAATTTAAGTATACTTACATTCTGAAGAATGTCTCCTCCTCAGCGATAAAAGCTCAAAATTCTCATTCAAACACTGACTTGTGCTCACTTAAACGAGAAAGATTTGCCCTTGAAATGCTAAGAGTGTAAGGTAGTATTTAATTCATAATACTGAATGGGAAAATCAAAGCATAGCGATTCACAACAAATCTATAAAGTATTTAACAGAAATATCACATAAAAGCTTTCAAGTTATCATCGAATTAATCTGATTTCAAACGAATTTTTGTTTGTACTTTCTACTTTGTAGTTTCACTGTGCACTTTATACTGTGTAGTGTAACTGAACGAAAAGAGATGAAGGAAGTATTGGTTGATGGAGAGGATTCGCAATAGAGAAACCGTAAGAGAAGGAACCTCGCGACAGTTGGCAAATTGACAGGAGACGTAGCGGTGATCAGTGAGAGCAGTGATCGTTTGGCGAAAGGATAAGGGAAAGAGATTGGAAAAGTAACAGCAGATGGTCAGCGAAAGGGGAAGAGAGAAAGAAGGAAGGGACATTGCAAGGAGAGAGCGCACTAACTCTTGGCATAGTGTGCGGGTGGCATAGCGGAGAGAGGAAATATTTTCTTCGTCCCACGGAGTCTCGGCAAGAACTTAATGCAAGGAAAAAAAGCCAATTATTTACGAGCTTGAGGTTACGCCGGGAAAAGGTTACTGTTCATTTGTAAGCATTATGCTCCGGAAAGAAAAAAATAGTCATTATCTACAGTTCCCTCTGCTGTAATCAAGGATTAATCTTTTAATCTGCGAACACACTGAGAAAACATTCCTATTTCTCTTTGTGAGAAATTTTCTGACATTATTAACTATTATTTTCTTTCCATCTCTCTTATTCAGCTTTTTAATCCAATAAACTGCTGTGATAACCACATGAGGTTTTAAAATAATTATGTGAGGATGAATTATTTGTTTGTAAATTCGCAACATAAACATAAATGATGTGGAGAAGTTAGAATAATCTTGTTTTACTGACGTCTACTGATAAAATGTCAGAAAAATATTTCTATATATTTGTAGCATGAAATCCTCTCTATTTAATTCTATTCATTTGCTCTCTTTACTAAAAATATGCTATACGAATGAATAAATGATGATAGTTGCTAATATGCTTAAATATCAATTGAAGATTTTTATTTTTTTATGTTACAAAAAAGGGCAGTAATGCTCTAAGAAAATTTTGTAATTACGTGCTTTTACTTGGTAAAATCGTGTATTTTTACCAAAATCACGTACGAGTATATTAACCAAATTTCCTTTGATTTCCCTAATATATTTCGATTAAACCGGAAATTTCTTTCTTTAGATTCCTAAAATAGGTAGCTTCATCAAGATTTTTATATTATCTAACAGATGTTATGACAAAAACTCGTAGTCAACCAATGTTTTGGGTTAAATGTTATTCATCTTAAAATCTACTTGTCGAAGGAAAATTTCATAGATTTATAATAACAGCAACATGTTTAATTAGACAAAATTTCATGCTTAGATTAAGACGAATTAAAAACATTTCTGAAATACCTCAGAGGAATCTATTGAACTTAAAGTTTATCATTCAGTTGCTACGTTGCAAGTAATACGTTTCGAGTGTAAAAATAATATATAAGACAATCAGGAAGCCAATAAATAAATTAATTGGATACCACAACAAACGGATCTCTTATAATTCAGGTTTAACAATAGACAACATGTTAAGGTGAACATCTCCTTTATTGCAGCAGTTTAGGTTAACACGGTATAACCTGTTCGATAATTACAGATTTATCTTAGAACCGTCATTACGGTAATGTCAGCAAATAGATCTTTAAGACATAGGTTATGTTGTGGCGAATTTACACCTGAGGATGTTTCAGATAACAAGGTCGTGCTTCCTCTCCGTTCACATGCCGTAAAAACACTTTAATTACTCGCCCTAGGAGTTTTCCCAATGGTTTCTGTTGAGGATTCACTCGCCTCATACTCTGTACTGACAAAAGACAACGTCGAATGACTTTTACGATGCGCTTTACTTCCTCTTAAGTTACATTTTCTCTGTGGTCATTTGTCTGTCCTACATCGAGTATAATAATCGCTAGCGCCATTATCACGGTTTCTTTTTTACAGGAAATTCCATAATTATAGACGTATTTAAAAAGGTCTGCAAAACTCTGAAGTCATTCGTACGAAATAAAGCTTCTTTAATTGGAGAAGATGTACAGCTTTGCGCTCTACATTTGTGGGAAGAATTGACCGAGAGAATTACGAGAATACTTCTCCCTCGTTTTTGTTCGCAGACTGAAGCCCTCTGAATTTGTCTGCATCACGGTTACACATTAAAAGTTCCCGATGAGATATTGAAAATGAAGATTAATCGCCAAAAGTAATGTCTAGATTAACTTTAACAGAAGCTTTATGTATTTTATGATTTCTCGTACTCTACCCCAAGTCTGCGACAATCAAGGTAGCGAACTTGGACCTATCATGATAATCGCGTTTGCTAGGCGTTTTTTAATACGTCAGAAACGTAAGGGTCTTGGAAGGTCGAAATTTTATTTTTATTAGTTAAACTGAGACTCTAGGAATTAAATACTATTTCTCGAAATTCGTCGAAAGTTACAGGTCGATGATTCAAAAATGTTAACCAAAGAATATCTGACTCCTAAATTCGGTCCAACCGTGAAAGGAAAAAGGTTTTGGAATTATCGTTTCATTTTTGTTTTTATTTCATTTTTATCTTTCTTTATCTATAGTGATTATCTGCTGATAGTAATAGTATTCTATTCTGAACTTTGTTGAGTTATTGGTAGTGATATAAAAATATGTGAGTAAAGGCCTTCTATACATTTATTCTTAAAATCATGTTTTCAATTAGTCAGCTGTGACGAAATTTTTCTTAAAAAAATTTGCAGAATTCTCTGAATTTAAAATTTCGAATAAATTTTTCATATTCATGTCGATACTTCATTACTTGCGATTAACTCACAGAATTGTTTAATAAAATTTAAACTCCTATTTCCTTCAATGATAACTTACTGGTGAATAATGAGACTCGAATAAACTTTGAAAGAGGTCAGTGAAACACAAGGAAAAGTGTAGAGGTAATTGTGCACGTAAAGGCGTGCATCATTGGGAAAATCCCAAGGAAATCGGACTTGAAAAGAGTCAGACTCGAGTCTTTTTCATGTCCGTTTTTAATGGGAGGTCGATGAGATTGAGGTTGAGTAACCCTTAGTTACATCTTGGCTTTCTGAAATAGTACGGAGATTGATTGTTTATTTTCATTTCTCGTGTACTGTTGCACCCGCACACTTTATTTTCTCACAATGCACAACCGAGCCAACTATTTTACCGAAATGCGTTGCCTTCTCTCTTCTTCTTTACGACTTCTTTGGCATAGAGGATCTTGGTGTTGGAGACTCTTTCGCCTCCTTCTTACATCATTCCTCATCCCCCTTCCCTCCACTCCTAGATTCCTTCCCTACGGATGCAATTCTCAAGCACTTGGGAAAAAAGTCTATAAATAGAAACCTTATTCCCTAGAAGAAGAGGCCTTCAGAGAGGAATCACTCGAAAAGAAAGGACTCCTTTCACATGCAATAATTTCATCCATTCGTTCACTTTCCTTTCTTTCCTTCTTCGGTCCTGAATTTCCTTCCGCGAGTATCTCCATTAAGGAGGATTTCATTGCAAGATATCTTTCGTCCACGGTCAAAAAGGAAGTAAGAAGCCATTGTGCGGCTTTTATGTGAGGCGTTGTGTCGAATGGCCCCAATTGGAGAGCCGTAATAATAAGCATTCAATTTCTTTGTGAGTTGAAGTTTGAATTAAGATTGCCTCTCAGTTATTGCTTTCGCTCTTTTTTTCCGAAAGAAAGCTTTATCATTCTTTTTATTTTCCGGATGCCGGTCCAATCGCATTTTCAGATTTTGTATCTCATTCCCGCTGATTCTCCAAATATAATGCTAAATTGAAATCAAATTTCAACTCATTGCATACCGGAGGAATATTCTGAGAGATAAAAGCTATAAATTCAGCTTGTAGTATCAAATGTTCAATGGATGCAGCCGTAAATGAGTGGAACTTCATGCAGGCGATGACAGATAAAACCATGTCGAAGCTCCACAGGAAATATTTCATTAGCAACCGATTTTAACTACTTATAGTTAACGTCAAGCCAAAAAGGTACGGTAAAGCACTAGTTGCTGCTTTAAAGTACTAGTTAAAAAGTACTGGTACTTTTCCATGCAATGGGCTGATGGTTACTATAAATAGTTGAAACCGATCGCTAACTAAACATTTCCTATGAAACTTGGACATTGTACATTGTCTGTCTTAAACAAAGTTTTACCAATTATAATCAATTGAATATAAACCTTGGTGATCCATGACTCGACACTGAGATATAAGGAATCAATGACTGGGGTGAAAATAAACAGGAGAACCTGAACTATCTTGTAAGTAATTGCAAAAGTGTTCAAAAGAAAATAGGTGTAAAACAAAGTTCTTAGTGGAATAAGATTCCAAAAATATGTCATTACCAAAAATAACGACGATAGAACCAAAATAAAAATTTATCGGAATCGATCGTTTCGTCTCGCCCTTCACCTGTCGACTTATTCGCTATTCGAGGGTTTCGCCTTTCATCTGGTAGTATGCCATAACATAATAAAGTATGAACGATTTTTACAACCACGATATAATATTGTATTGTGGTATTGCATAAATTAAATTGTAAGTTCCGCTAATTTGAGTCATACACTATCAAATTTATATAGTTTTATTTCTATATTATTTTGAAATCCGCTATAATCCAATGCCATAATCAGGAGCGAGCAAAAGGGGATTGGTCATCCATCCACCATTTTATACAATATTTTAGAGTATATTGTATGTACAAGTGAATTTGGTTATAACTCAAAAGATGATTTGTTTGGTAACTGTCAAATAAAAGTTGATGCATTATGGGTATGGTACTCGTGGAAAATAATTAGGTTGGGATCGCTCCAATCAAAATACCTTTAATAGTTCCTGTTCAGCCGAATAGTGGCCGTCCTTGATTTGCAGTCATATACCTCGTACTGCAGGACACACGTAAGCCTAGGAATTCCGTTCCCGTCCACTGCATCACAACGCTGAGGGTTCCCATGCCCTCTCCCATAATAGGGGTCGTCAACCTTTTCAGCGGCCCGCTCTATTAGTAGGGGTTACCTTTGTAGGTGGGGATTCATGGATTCCCCAGAAAAGGCTTTTATTCAGCGCAAGTTTTTTATAAAATACCATTAGTTCTTTCCTTTGAATTTTTTAATTTACTGTGATATTGAGGCGGAAACATAATTTAAAGAGAAGTTAAACTATCTATTTATCTCAGAACGATTATTCAAAATTATAAAAATGTAAAATTATACAAAATTCACAAAAGCGAAGATTCGTGAAAATCTTTCATGTAGAATGAAGGAGGGCGATGTAATTTTTCTACGACAACTTCTTTAAAAACTCGACCATATTTCAACGATTAATATGACGGTAATATTAAGTGGTGATAAATAATAATCTGCCGATGACGACTATCCTTCGAAACCTGATCGAATTTTTCATTAAAGAATTGTTATGGAAAAACTAAAACGCCTTTCTTCATTCTAAATCACAGAAAAATTGATTGACTCATTTTGTCATGGTGCACAATAAATCAAACCAAAAACTATCCTTGGGGAATTAGAATCTTTGAAATATTTCATATCTTGTTGAAACTGAGAACTCAGCAATTCTGAATTCGATGAAATTTTTATTTCTTACTACAAGTAACTGTAATTAACTATATCATACTCAACCACTCATATTAAATAAATGCAATCATTGGGACTGGGGAAAATGGGACGGGGAGGAATAGAGAATTCATTACAAATTGCGGAATTTCTGACGCGCTTTTCTATATTGCGGCCCACCGTGGAAATAAAAAAGTAACATTATCTAGGAAATCCGTTTATGCGATCGCTTATAAACGTAAATAGTCAAGTACACTTATAGTTTTGTACAGCGATTACTTAAGATTGGAAATTGAGCAATTTATATCGTGATACCGTTTTCTTAATATATCCTTATAAATATTTTAATTTCCGGTTGGAATTGGTCAGTTGTAAGTTGCTTGCGGAAGTACATACATACTTCCCAAGCTTTTATCCTCAGAGTGATAAAAGTTGAAAAGTAGTTCCATTTCCCAGAATTGTGGACCCACATTTCAGTTTGCATGATTTATTTTCGAAGAAAATAGCGTAGGATAAAAATGTTGACTGTTGCTGAAAAATTTCCTTTAACAGTAAAATATCTCGCTAATTTAATCACAAATGAATCGTTGCTTACATGGAAGTCTCAGAAATAACGCACGCCCAGAAGTTGTTAGAAGACGCCGCCGGTTGGGAAGGTAGGGCCACAGAGAACGCGATCCCCTGCTGGTATAGTTCCTTTTGATGGTCAGTAAATGCAGCGTTTTATTAGCGTCGATGGCTTTCGGACCCTCAGCACACAAAAAACTTACCTCGAGGAGAGCATGCTCTTTTCGGACGAGATATCCATCGAAATGGCCCCCAATCCTCGTGATTCCCCATTTCGTCTCGCGCCATCCTTTCGCTTCCCGGAACGGAAAGGGAAAGAAAAACGAAGCACCCGCCCGGAGGGCAAAGGCATCCCGTTAAACCCCGCCTTTTATTCGGACAGCATGCCACGCTTACGTAAAGAAAAGGGACGTCGTCCAATGCGCATTTCTCAGGACGCATTCCCTTCACAGCCGCCTTGGTTCCTTGCACCCACGCTCGAAAAACAGCCCACCTCACCGGTTCTCACTCCTTGCGCCTCTCCTACCCGCTCTACCCTACTTTTTTTAACGGTACCTCCTTCACGCGCCGCCCGCCTCTCCCCTAACCGACCGTTTCTGCCTCCCGTGTGCCCCCTCGAAGGTCGTCTACACCCTTTGCAGACTTCCGCTACTCCCCCTCACTCCCCTCGCACTATACCTCGCTCGACTTTTTTTACTTCATCCGCAAGCGCTTGTCACCTGTTACTGGGACTGCCATGAACAGGTGAAGATGAGTGTGATACGGGGATTTCGTGGTGTTTTGAAGGGGGAATTGAAATGCTCACCATATCTGATACAGCACGTTGTGCAGATCTAACGATTCCCTTGGCACATTCCACGCTAAAGAAATCCAAATAGGTGAGGAAATAAACGTCCCTAACTGTGGTTTATTACATTGGTCTCTCAATGCAATAAGTTACAGTTGAAGTGGACCAACACTTATTTTACTAAGAGAGTGAGTCACAGTTGGAAACGTTCGGCAAAGTATTTAGATTTACACCCTGCGGGCCGCCAGTGGGGTATGGCAGAGGGGTGTATTAACACCTTAATCTATACGTCTTTATCTTTTTAATGTCCTCTTGAGTTTAATTTCCTTAATACTTCTGGAATCATTTTGCTATTGAGCATTCTTACTTAAACTTTCAAACCATCTTAATTTAATCCGGATGTTTTTGTTTACATTTATAATTTCTTTGTGATTTTTATTATTATAGTCAATCAATTTTAGTTAATTTTGTCATAATACTGCTTAAGTGATTTCGATACACACTGTTCCTTCACATCTTTTAGTTATCACTATCAGTAGGTTTGTACAGGATTTCACACATCCCTTCTTTGTGGCTGTTTTCCTGCAGTGGATATTTTTTTCCCGAATATGTTAAGTACTTTTTATGTTACGGTTTTTTTTACATCCAGAAACCATTTTTAAGTTTTCTTCTCCATTTCTGTTTACAAATTTATTTGTTTTTATTTATGACGACAGGTTAGACGGAAGAAAGGCCATTTTAGTCTCAATCTCGTCTTAATTAAGACCCTATAAGATTTTTATAATTACCCTAATACGTAGCTTCTTCGATTCTCTGCGGAAAGAGCGACCAGAATCTGTTCTAGCGATCCATTCCTTGTGACGCTTTGCCGATGCCTCTCGCGCTAGTTTTTTACTGGAATTGCAACGTCTTTAACTTCGTCCAAAAGTTATGAACCGATGAATATTTCGAAAGTTCCGTTGGTAATTAGATCTTCTCACCTGGAGCGAATTCCACTCGAGGGATTTTTTCATAGTCGTTACGCTACTGTCGAACCTGAAATCAAACCAAAATTCATGATCCGCTGCGTAATCACCTAAGCTGCCACAACTATTGCGAAAATGATGAGTTAGTCTGGAAAGGTCTCAAGAGTATCGGCCAATGTTGTCGTAAGGTAATAAAAAATCTTACGATTATGACAATTTCAAAGTAATATTACATGATTCGTGCCTCAAATACTATCGTTAAAATGCACAACTATTACAGCACAAATTAAAAGTCTGTTAATTGATATAGATTCTAGCTATCACACTCTGTTGTTGTGAAATCACGTGATTTACATCAGTAATATATGGTGCTTATGAGAAATCTAATAAATCATCTCGTAACAAACCGACTGGCCAATAATAAACAACGAATCAGTTCGCTTCAGATTAGACTAGGTCAGCTTCCGGGTTGAACTGCATGATGGGAAGGTGCATTCAATGCATACAACATGAGATGAAAGTTGCCGAACGAAATCAGATATAACGGCTGATCGCCACATCGGTAACTATGCTTAAAGCCTACATTATATTAATAGGATAAGTGTGTCGTTCTTTCTGTGTCGCTAAGTTTTAGGCTTGTAATTGGTTAAGGAAGGCACGACATTTTGATGCATTCGAAATATCTCTTTTGACGTAGATATGAGATCAAGTTCGCCGACCACGTAAGAAAGACTGACATCAACCTTGCTGTACTGTTACAATACGTGACCCTGAACATCACGTGAAATGCGAAGAATTTATGGGAACTGTATGTATGGTTTCCTTCAAAGCTGAAACAACAAGAAAAAACGTTTTGATAAAATGAAAAAAATAGATTCAGCAGTTGTGTTTTCGCTCCAATATAATGATCTACGGTTAAAATCATTCATCATTTTAGATGGCTGCTATTCTCTGGTGTGACTTCCAATTTATTCCTATACGAACATCTGTGGAGATATTTTTCCCTTTCTTCGGCATCTCTTTCATTAATTCGTACTTTTCTTTGGTAACACATCTTATACAGAACATTGTTAACTTCTTAGAAATTCTATTCTTAGAAATATGATGAATGAATTAAATCTTAATAAGCGCCATTTGATTTTAAGAATGAAGAGTGTCTAATAGGAATAACACTGCTATTTACAGGAGAGGTGAATAAAAGAAGCTGTTAGTTAACGGAGTCTGTATCCTTTTAAAGTGATTTGCTTCGCTGAATTTTCGCCTTTCTTCGGAGCAGTTTCCTTAACTCTTGAATAAAAGGCGTGAATGGGAGGCGGGTCCTATTGCAAACATTCTCTTTCTTCCTTTCGAGTTTGCTTCGCTTTGCGACGAATTTCGTGGCGCAGAGGTGTTTCTTTCGCCCCTTCCCGTTCATTATTTTTCGATTAATACTTTTAAGTGCTTTGATACTTCTTTCAGACTACGGTTATCCGTTACCCGAAAAACTACCCGAGGCGTTGCAATCGGTTTCCGCACTTGAGTTATTTTTATGTACACGATCGACAGAAATTTTGATTCGGCTCTTGAGGCAATTACATCCTCCATCTCATTAAAATATACGGTCTTTTCTGTTTTATAACACCATCGGCAACAGCCGGCAACTTCCCCGACAGATTTTTTCACTGCTTTTCATTATTTCCTTATAGCCCATTCTTGTCCATTGTAATTTTATTTCCAACCAGTTCTATAAAAGTTGCGAAACAGAAATTTCGATGGAAATACGAAGAAGAATAACGATGGCCCATTCTCAGGTTTCTAACTTGAAATTACCTTTTCAGTATATTCGGGAACTTCTACGGGTTATGCGCTCTCAAGCGTTTATTGGTGAAGGAATCTTCCGCAACAGATACAAGGAATAAATTTCGTATGGAAGACCTAACATAAAAAGTTAAAAGAAAAATAGTTACTTTCTAATGTGTATTTCTGATTGTTTGCTAACCTCGTTTGGATCATTCCAGTGGCTTTAGAGAACTAATTACGTTAATTACTCAATATTATTTGCCCGAGGTTCAGGGAAGGATAAATATTTATAAGAAATGGTGGTCAAAAATCGGAAATCATGAAATAAAATCTAAGATTAAAAAAACTTATTCTAAATTCATTATTCGTGCAATTCCTGTGTAATTTCTGTGTTTAATTTATGTATATTGTTATTATTTATCGCCAACTAACAGAGTAAATAAAACTAAAGTTCCGAGTGTAAAATAAAAATCATCCAAATAATGCATAGTATGTATGCATATAGTACTTATGCATAGTATTTACAATATAGAAAAAACAAGATGAAGTTAATTCAGCTAAATAATGTATCATACGTATCATATGATTGTTAATATCTTAATAGTAAAGTTCTCCTGAGAATAGAGATCGTCAGGATTGCTATCTATTAACTTGTGGAATGCTTTCATTCTGCATTAAATTATAAATATCTTTTTGGTCGCATTGATTATCATCTATTAGCAGTATCCTTTTAATCTCATTAATGACTGAGAGCATTAAATAAAATATCGAATATTACGATAGACTACTCTAAGTAGACTTCTACCGCTAAAGAATTATGTATAATCTTATGCATACTTTCTATTTCTTGAAAATATGTTCTTCAAAAATAGAGCATCGATGCCCTTTTATTTTGATAATGACAAATTGGGGAATTTGTGTTTGTTGAAATTTAATTTTGAGATAAACTTTAATAATCATCTCGATAAATGCTTGGAATAAACTCGTATGCATAATATGTACCGCCCTCTCTTCTTGGCACAGGTGCTAATTAACTCCCAAATATAATATTACGGGAACACGCATAATATTTCGCGAGAATTTACATCCGTACACACGAAAATATTTCCTAATCCTCTTGCTATTCAAAGAATGTCTAAGTATTCATATATTCACGACTCGAACCTTTCGGAGTGATCTCTGTGATTCTTTAAGCAAACAGACTGGACCAGGTTTCCTAAATGTGGAGTATAGCCCACTTCAGTTCATTGAGTATGCAAAGAAGGTTTGCTTTGAGGAAATTATTCTCTCGTGATCACAAAACATTGACATTAGGCTACATAACAGTAAACAAGCAGGAAAAAACCCAATGAGATGGAAAAATTAAGGAAAAGACCACTTAAAAGACATTGAGCTCTTAGTGGTCGGGAAATCGGTCACATCCTACGCCATGCCGATGAGCTCAGCACAAACATTCCGTCATCCTTCCATGACAACATTTTCCAGTGCAGCAACCTCAACGCGGAAACCCTTCGTCAGATTGAGTGACACACACAAACAAAGGAGCCAAGGAAAACGGTAAAGTCTTCGCAGAGTTAAATATGGTCAAGTGGGTGACAAAAACCGTTTGGTCAAGCGGTTTTCTTAATGAAGAACATTGAAAGAGTGTGAAAGGTTATTTAAAAAGAGAGAGGATTTTATACGAGATTACAGATGAGAGGTCAGCGTTCAGGAAGGGAGACGAGGAAGAGGAAGTGTATTTCATGTCCGAAAGATACGCTCTCCCCCCCTAAGGCCTGCGGCGATTTGATCTTATCGTTTGGTATCGCTCACTACGAATCCAGAACCGTGTTTCCATTTCGCTTGGAAATGAGCGGCCCCAGGATCAACTCGTGTCAACTCGAAATGAAGCTCTATGTTCCTGCTCTTTAAGCAAGTACCATCTCATAACTAAGTTATGTTATTTTTATGTTTATTTATGTACTCATTCTACACGGACAGAGCCCAGTTACAAGGATTTCATAGTATTAAAAGAAAATTTAAAAGAAATTAACATGTCACATCTGTTAAAATACCTCTAATATACGTAATAGTGTGCATATATATGATATGGACATCATAAGTACACAATAAATATGTGTATTATAACAGTAAATTCGAAGAAATAAATAATTTATGCTGATAAGAGAAATGCGAGCTATATAAATTCAACTAATATAAAATTACAGTAAAAAAAGTTACACATACTCGGAATTTGGACTCAGTGCTAGTAAAAGTTTTATAAATTCCAAAAATATTGCATTATCGCGAGAATAGCAAGTTGTTGTTAGAAAAAGACTGTTGACGGAGTGTTCATTCTTATTATCAACATTTTCTGTTCACATCAACACGTATTGATATTGCGTCGTATATATAAATACCCTCATTACCTTTCTGAAATACCGTGGCATAAGGAAGAATTTAATTTAAATATTCCTCGTTAAACCAAGAAAGATTTCTCCACGTTATGGCACTCGATATCTTCGTTATTATAGGGTATTTAGGACCTCTTCAAAACAGCATTAGAAATAATTGGCCATTTTCAACAAAGCATACAAAAAGAAATTATTCCCATAATTCACCAAAACTTAAAGCAATGCGAAACTTTAATGTATTTTGTTATAAAATCGATATACAAAACATCAGCCTTGTAACATTAAAAAGAGAATTAAGAGTTTATGTTATCAATTGATGTATTTTTTCTGAAATTTTCTATTTCTGATGAGCAGGAAAATTTTAAGGTGCTCTTATTGAAGTAAATTGGTATCACTTGTAAATTCATATTATAATTCGTTAAATTTGATGTTTATGTACATAAATCATCTATAAAATCGTATTTGTATCAAGTGTAATTTTGTAGTCTTATTAATTCTCCAGCATCACATGCTTATTTGCGCGTATCATCTACAAAACTATATCAAGGTGTTAAGTGTGTATCACGTACATACATATCACGTGTGTATTTATACGTAGGTATACATGTATCAATTATGTATTTTTCCATAAGTAGTTGCAGTGAGTTGCAAAATTGCATTGTATCGATTTAAGTTTTTTATATATTTTTAGTATTTTTTATCTGTTATATGCTAACATACTCGATTATTTTTAAAATTGTAAAACCCGTAATAAACATTATTAGTATTATTTATGAAACCCATCCAAAGAGAAGAGTTGGAAATGCGAGCGATTATAGAAGGAGAAAAGCGATAGAGAATCGAGGAGCACAAAACAAAGCGGTAGAAAGATGATGAATCGACGAGGAAGCTGCAAAGCTTAGAAAAGGGTGAATGATTAGGCTAGGAAAAGGCAATATTCGTGAAGGATAGTAAGGAGAAGGAAACAATTAAAGGAAATGTAATGATGAAGAGATCAATTAGTTGGAGGAGGAATTGGGGATGAGAGAGGCATCGGTGAAGGGATTATTAAGAGAGATGAGATGAGGAGGAGTTGGGAAGGAGTTTTCTCACGCCCACTGGATCTCGGAGGCGATTCACGCTCGGAAATTCTTCTTCTCCTCCTCTGTCCAGACACACGTCCCTTCCTCATAAATTTAGCATCTCGTTTCCTCAGATAATGAATAGCATTACGATTTCTTTCAAGTGTCATGTACCGGAGTGCATCGGACACTTCCCCCGAAGGAGCGTATTCGTGCCGTATCGCTAAAAGAAGACTGAAGATAGGTAAAACTCAACTCCAGTAATCGATGAAAGCTCGCAAAGTATATATGTTTCTTAATTAGAGGTTGCGACTCAGAGTGACCTCAACTGACAGGAGGTCGACTCATTTTTGTGTAACGGTAAGGCTCCGAGGTCCGGTCTTTGGAGGGAAAATTTTCACTAACGAAGCTATTATGGGGGTGATTCTCGAATGCTTCTATTTCGTATTCTTAAGTGCGAGTTTGATGCAGTTGCTTGTCGAACGGAAGAGACTTGAGGGAGAGGCGATGGAAAACCTAGCTCGGTTACGATTCAGTACGACTTCAGGATGTGGAAATGGAATATAATGAAAAACACTAGTGCATTAATGATCAAGAGTCACAAGTCAATCAAGTCTCACTTGATAAGTGAATTAAAATAAATTATGAAGTAGATATTCTATTTTAATTTTATAAAGATGCGAGAGTGTATAAGGCCGGGAACAGTCGTTTGTGAATTGTAATAAGTAATGCATGTGATCTGTACTAGAGATCTGCTCCAATACAATTTACATATCCGCACCTGAATGCAGACTTCTTATCAATCTATATCAATGAGGAAAAGGGACACGGCTGGGTTAATACAGTAGAGTTTTGAAGAAAGCTCCAAAGAGCCTTAGTTTGCAAGCGAACCAACAGTTAGGAAATTCTAACGAGCGGGGGTTCTTCGTTGCTGCGCTTTGCGAGGTTATTATTTTCAATACGTATTTCGGGAACTACGTTACCATCATCAGGAGAAGAAGGGAACACAGTTCTTGTACGTAGTTGCCGAAGTACATATAGAGAATAAGAACCTTGATAAGTGCAACCACGGAGAACCCTAACCCCCGCTCGTTCGGGGGTTAGGGTATTATTCTCTATAAGTATTTCGGCAACTACGTACTACTACGTATTTCCTAACGGATATTATCAAGGTTATTATTCTCTATATTATTACCTTACCTACTTACTATTACCTTATCAAGGTTATTATTCTCTATAAGTATTTCGGCAACTACGTATTTCCTAACGGTTGGTTCGCTTGCAAACTACGGCTGTTTGGAGCATATTTCCGAATTTCTAATTGAAACCTATATCACAGATTAATAACTCGGAATCCCAGATGTCAGTACATCACATTCACAGGGTCAGGGACAACGAGGGCAGAAAATATTTAATAACAAGTGTTTTTATGAGAGATGTCAGCTCTACCAAAAACGCTACTTCCTGGCTGTATTCTTTCTGGAAGTTCATACTGCATTTTCATGGGATGCATAAATCTTGTGCTGAAATAACGGATCTCTCAGACTTCAAAATTATTGGAGAAGCCTCGCGGGGACCGAGGGATTCTCTCAGCAGACCTCAGAAATAAATCACGAGGGCCGATTAATCCCATCTTTCGAGCGTCGTGAAGGAGACTCACGAAATTATGAAGAAGATAACCGCAAAGGCTGTCGTGATCGGCGATGCATCACTCTTGAAAGAAACGATACTAGCAGTTCCATCCCTCCAAGTTTCAGATTAGCGCCTGTCTCCGGTGTTTATCAAGACAAAATAATTTTCCTTCTCTTACAAAAAATTCCCCATGGGCGAGAAGTAACGGTCTGCCGATATTTGAGACAGACGGTTTAGGAAAACAATTTGCTCACTGTTTTGACATTTTGGAATCGAAACTCATTGAATACTTCGTAAGAACATAGCACAACTTTTCAGCAAAGGACTTCGGAATGTAACTATTATAATACTTGGAGAAGCTTCGATTATCCGTGAGAGAGTTGAGACACGGATGTTGAAGTCCTGACTTCTAATTCCACAACTACGAGCGAAACCCCTTTTTCCCTCGGATTGCGTGTCCGATGCGACCATCCGGGTTGAAAAAATGCAGCATTTCCAGGTGGAAACGTCGTCAACCTTTTCATAGTAAGACGTTTGTGTAAACTTTTTCTTCTTAACTGTAAATATGCTCAGAGTGATTACGTTGATTGCCGTGCCTAATGGTAAAACCGTTTTAAATGATTCAGTATTGCTACTTTTTCCTTCTGGGGTATATTATCAGATAAAATCGCTGGGAAATGAGCAAAATTATAGTACTTCTGAAATGTTCTTCTTATAAGGGCATGCTAACGCTGAATTGAAAATAATTGTGCGGTAATGTATCATATTATATTGTTTTCATAAATTTTTATACCGACAGCAACTGATCTACAGGAAATTACAAGTTGATAGAAGGGATCGGATATTGGGTGCAAATTTTGAAAATTGTCAGGATATTTCAGTATTGGGAGCTAAAATATGTTATATCAATGTTCAAGTTTGTAAAAGTATTAACCATTACTACTCACATATCATCTACTTTACTGGGTTTACAGCGTCCTTTACCACATCAGGTACAAACCTGTAAAAGTAAGAGGAAGCAATTAGAGAACGAAAGAAGAAATCCTCCGCAGCTGGAAATAGACAGTAAAAGTTTATAACAATAGAACGACACAAGAGCAACAGAGTTTTAAATATACGTATACGTATTGACCGAAAAACCTATTGTTCATTCTCGCGATGATGATTCAACCTCGAATGAGAATTCGACCTAAGTATTTTCTATCACTTGACAGGTAATAATAGAGAGGATATTGAACCTTTTAAAAGAGGAATCAAGAAGTATCTCAGGAAGTATATTAGCATTTTAGATTATGACGGGGAATGAAACTCCGATCTCGTGAACTCGACTTTAAATTGTCAATCATGGCGACATCAGCACCAAACCTATCCTCGAGTTCGATTTTATTCTCGAATTTGAAGCAGGATTCCGAGGAATAATCACTTCCTTGATTGAAAAGGGTTGCAATCATCTCATGAAAGTGTTAGCTGGCGCCGTCTGGAAAATTTCTGTAATTAAAATCTCGGCATTGAGATGCATACGAGGATAAAAAGTATGCTCGGATCTCCTAATTCGCCTCCGACATAAATAAGATGACCGTTTCATTCAGACTCAATTCCGACTTTCGCTCGTGATCATCAAGAGGAAAATGTTAACTGGATAACGGGCTCCTCTTTCTCAGATTCTTCTGGAAACGAGTCTTCCGAAATATCCCATCAGTTCGAACGGTCCGCATAGTAAGTTCCTCAAGGAGGGGCACGCTAGGGGTCACGGAGAGGGGCCAATCGCCGATGCCGGTGGAATGTATTATTTCAGCACCTCTCGTCGACTGTCGTCACGGATTTCGGTCGATACTTTTCCCCATTCCATTCCTCTCACACTTTCCATTACATTCTCTTTTCTTTCTGTGAAAGGAAAATTGGTACCGGAAAATGTGCATCTTCTACGGAAACGACCTTTTTTTAACTTCTCCCTTTCCGCCATTTTTATCGACTCTGTTCAGAAATTTCAAGCAGTTATTTGAAAATCTCGTCTTCTCCCAGCGATTCGCACAGATTTTTAGGATTGTGGCCGCGGGCGTAAGCAAAAAAATGCAGTTGGTAGCATTTATTTTACAGCCTTAATTGTTTATATTGTTGCGTGAGTTGTTTATTCCGTTGATATGGACGCTGTGTGGGTCGCGATGGTCGCGATTAAAAGCGACCGAATAAACAACCCACGCAGCAATACAAAGAATTAAAGCAGCGACATAAATGAAACCAACTACATTTTTTCTGTATATGCACGTGACCTTATGGACATAGGATATTTTCAAGGAAGATCCAGAACCAACCGATAGTTTAATTTCAATATCTCTTCCGGGTAGCATTCCTTCTGGAAGGATTAAACGTTAATTTTATGTCTGAGTGATTTTTCATTTATGCTAATACTCTGCTTCGTACCCCATCGTCCATTCAATGTATATCATTTCAATAACTTTCCATTTTATCGTTCCCATTTTTTTCTTTCTTGGGTTTTGAATTGTGGATGAAAGCAACAGTGGTCTTATTTTGGATTTTTTTATACGAGGGTCGGTCAGAAAGTTATGCCTCACATTAAAAAAAAAACTATTTAATCAACAACAATGAAATTTACACATATGAAATAATGATGTTTTATCAATCTATTTTTTCACATAATCTTGTTTAAGTTGTATTGCCTTCCTCCAGCGATTCACTAGGGCCTGTATGCCCTGTCGGTACCAGTCCTCGCTCTGGTTATGGAGCCAGGTTTTCCCTTTCAACTACCTTCTGATTCACTCACCCTCCATATCCAGTAACCAGCTGTACTCTTATTGACTGCAGATATTCTATAGACGTTTGTGAATATTCCCTACTGTTCCTTTCTCAACGTACAGAAATTCAATCACAGCACGTTTTCTGTAACGCATATCACGGTCAGACTCCACTTTGAAAGCTTCCTACATTTATACTATCTGCAGAAGAAAACTGAAACTATGTAAATGCATGTGGAATACGTCAAAAAATTCACACCTAAAATTTCCAATTACCGTATTTTCTGGTGGATAACCCATGTGTTATCTATACAAAAAATATAGAAAAATGATAAAAATACTAGTGCGTGATATGGAAAATATCGTTTCATTAAATATCTTGAATATTGAACTCGGAAACAAATGACTAAACAATACACGTCATATATCGCGGAGTATATACTCACGTACAAGAGCAATTTTATTTCAACCAACATATTGTAAATGTTAACGTAATCAAATAATTCCATTCAAAATACAAGAGTAATTATCATAAATATTACAGTAGTGAAAAACATTCTCGTCAACATAATCACAGTTTTGAAATGCGCGTTATCACAGAAGAAATTTTTGAAATGCGTGTTATCTATACATTATCACAGTGAAGAGATTTTTTTAAATGCGTGTTATCTAGTTGGTGTGTATTATTTACCAGAAAATACGGCACTAGCATTGGTTATGGTTGGAAAAATGTGTGTCGCATTATTATCTGGCCAAACCTACCATTTTAGCAAAAACTGATAGAAACTGATAGAACTGAAATTATTGATACTGCAAGTAAAACTGAATCAATCTGAATCTGAAGAAAGACTAAAAAAACTTGAAAAGCATAGGAGGTTAAAGTGAGGAAATTCCCAGAGGTTAATGACTGTCAATGCTTCCGTCAGGCTACGACTTTATTAATTATTCATAACTAAATGACGATTGCATGGAATAACTTATGCACCCTCAAAGAATGTTTCTTATGCTTTCGTATTACATAAAATTAACCCCTTTTGTCCCTCTTTGTAGCCTTTTAGTAAATGTTAAAAGCCACCTTTAACACCTTCCTCAACCTCAATATTCTTCCGTTAGCAAAATGTTCCAAGTCCGATTACGTAATCGGTCCTATTTATTGGACTAAGTTTAAGTGTTTTTAAACGTCAACAGGACGACGAACCGGACGGACGAGATTTCAGTTGGTCGACATTACTCGCTTCACTAACCAAACGGATATTTTTTCTCGGTCACTAAAAAACGCCCTTCCATGTCCATTTATGGGTTCTGTGACCTTCTGAGGCAAGCAAAATAAAGGCACCGATCTTGTGGTATCATCGCTACGTTAGCAGTTACGTGCACCTTTTGTGTAACATGAACTTACGTGGATTTAAACTAAACTTTTTCCTAAACTATCTCTCTGCTTTTACCAAAACTGATAATGGAATTCATTGGAATACTTCAGATAAATATTAACCTTTTAATGAGTTTGATTGTATTTCTTCTTAAAATAATCAAGATTAACAATATAAATACATAATTTAACAATTTAAATGCAATTTAACAATTGAAATACATAGTTTAACAATATAATTACATAGTTTAACGATATAAATAAAAAAGCTACCACTACAATGGAAGTGGCGGCTTATGCACTCGTACTGTGCTTAACCTATATTGTCCGGGTTCCTTCAATGGTGAGAAAAAGTCAGTGTAGAAATCAGGCCGTTTCACCGACTTTCATGCAATGTCATTTACCTTAACGTCTCCCGATAAACAGCCATAAACTTTGGCTATCCTGTGAAGCTTCATCGAAATATTACAAATGTACGAAATCTATTAACATTTAAATATCAACGCAAAAATATTGACATTAAAATGTCCATGCGGGTATACTGTATTTTCGAATGTATAACTCTTTGATAAGCATTTTCTGATCGCCTGAATTCTTTTCCTCGTAGCCGTTAGCATGCGGGCTGTTTTCTGATCTGATATTAGCCCTCATGCCGTGACTAATTAAACAAATCACAAGATTTCCTACGAAACAGTTGAGCAGCTTATTCAATTCATTACCAAGCAAACAAAAGCTAATTGAACTAAGTTTTGCAACCTTTTGTGACGATGATTCTGTAAAAATCTATGCACTCAACACCCAGTACCTAGAGCATACTTTCATGTGCAAAGAAAGAATTGATATTATTCTTTTGGTATCGTGTCGATGCGGCGTTTCAGAAAGCATTATTCAGTGGATTTCCTTTTCAAGTCCAAGGAGGTTTACTTTCTGGTCTAAAGGGAAGGAGGCCTATGAGATAACTGTGCGTCTCAGGAAGGAATAAATTGTATTCCGACCGATTCCATTTACGGAAGTCATTTGTGAATGTAACTCGGTCAGTATGGCAGAATCCTAATTGGCACTCAGCTCTTAGTTTTAGGGTCTATGACCCACGCGAAATGTTATTCTTGAAAGAAGATTTGCAAATATAATTGCATTATTTTTAACTATGTGAAATCTATAGCCTATAAACTTAATTTGAGAGGCATTTCTTTAATTTTACAAGCATTTTCTTCATTCTCAGTCTCTAATAAAAACGAAATAGGAAGCATTCAAACACATTTCTAAGGAATTCAGACGACTCAACGGCTCTTACCAACAGCTTTTCTCTTCCTCAGGATGTTAATTTCAAATTTATATCCCCTGTAACCTCAAATTTTTAAACTCAGGTGCGGATAGTCAATCATGTCGAAAATTTTGAAGCTAATTAACTTCCTAAGATATCAGCTTTTTCAATCATAGCTCATAATCTTGTGAGCTGTAATTGTGTCTTTTTTTATTTCCATTCATTTTCAGCTGTCAAAAATACATGTAATTCAGAATCAAAGAATCGATAACACTTTTAATTCAGAAGGGGCGTAGCCAAGATTTATCTCTGGGGAGATTCTGTGCTACGGAGCAAACGCAAAATTGCCTTCATTTCCAGGGCAGGCAAACTTCTGCCCTAAATGAAAAAAGATGGAATCAGACTGAGATTTACATATATACCCTGCAAGTCATCAGTGGCGTGTGTAACTGTAAATGTTTAAATAATGACAATTTACCTCCCATAGCCTCGATTTTTTAATACCCATTTAAGCTGTGGAGGTGGGGGGGGGTCAACACCCAGCCCCTCACCCACCCCTTGGCTACGCCACCGAATTCAGAAACAAAAGCGTACTCAGCGCTTGTGTGAGTGAGGTTAATACTCTGAGAATAGCGTTATATCCTGAATGAAAATGTAAATAAACAAATAGGAGAGCCTCTTGTATGTTACACATCAAAGAAGAGGTTTGTTTTCTTAGAGAACAGCGTTTTCCGACAACACCCAGGAAGGGCGAAGGGCGTTATTACGGCGTTTACATAACGTTTTTCAAGGTTCCTTGGAAACAGTTCCTGTATCGCCAAAGAAGAACTCTCCAGCTTGAGTGCTTGTTACTTGGTTTTCCCCGTTACTAGACTGCTGTTACCTTGGTTACATCCATTCTGATTTTTGAATCTAGAGTTTTGTGTGATTCGATAGGGTTCCACAAAGAGATATCAGAGGATAATACCTAAACATACAAATTAAATGGAGATGCAGTGGGGCATAATTGTATCACGGTTACAATTATGTACGCTACTTATTATCTTTCGGCAGAAGAATACCTCCATATAAGTATATAATCATGCTTTAAATCCTAGTTCTACATCGGAAAACAAGTAACTAAAAATATAGTTTTAATTACATTAGTGGAAGCGTTTCTTCGTTAAACTATAGAGAGTAACCACTGCGACTCTCACACTTTGCGGTTTTAGCTTAAATGACTTTCTTTTCATTTGAAATTTGAAATTTTTTCAGGCAAGATTTCAATTGAGATATTACAAAAGTAGTCCTCTCTAATCCTCCAGAGAGGGTGGACTCATCAGAAGGTGCCACGCTACACAGCAATGGCAATATTTGGGTTTAAAGAGATCAATAAAAAATCAATCAAACAAACTATGACATGGATAAAATACTGGGTACAATAAATCACAGCAACAAAATCATACAATCAAAAATATCTTAAAAACAAATATAAAATCAAATGCAATGTCAAGATAAAACTCTGCATGTTTGAAAACATTTTTTTCTAATGGCCTATTTATCATATCATCCGTATCATTCAATATATATTGCTCTATTATTAACTTTACACATTCCATTTTCTATAGTGATTTGCGATAATTTGGTTCAGTTATTCGGGAGTTCAGATTAATGAATACAACTCTTATTCCACCGCTGGGCTTTAAAAAAAAACCGAATTTTCTCGAAGAAGACGCTAAAATTTCGTACCTTCTCGTGATTCATTTACAGAAGAGTTACAAAGTAGCGAGAACGAGCGAAGAAAAACGTTTCCAAGTAGCGAAGTGTATGGGAATTTCGAGTAAAGGTGGAAAGGCGAAAGGAAATAAAAAATTCTCCGAAAATGCTCATGGTGTCCTCAGGGAAACAATCCTGTTTTAACGGTCCGAAACCGAGAGAATCGCAAGGGAACGCGGTAGCAAACTGATAGAAAAACGAAGAAAGGCTCAATGTCACGATAACTGCATGAAATGCGGAATTACATTTTTTTCTACATTCGTACGCGGAAATCACATCCACGGCTTCTTTGTCTCCTCCCCGACTTCTTTACACCTGCGAAAGAAACGGCGATTCGGATTTTTCACGCTCTTTGTCTCTTTCCCACTCCCCTTCAAACCCACTGGAGCCGTCGCGTACGCCGACGTGACTTCAACTTTTTCATCCACCCAACCTATTCCGCTCGGTCGCGTGTTACCACGGGGTGCAGGGTGTGCCGCTCTTCACGCCTCCGGAGTGAAGGCAAGGAACGGTTAATCAAATCGGTTCCGTCAGGGTCTCCTCGCCGCTGATGGATTTTTATTTTTGCGAGGAACAGATCGAGAAGTTGGCGCATGGAATGCGCGCGTGGGCCCATTGGACCAAAACCGTCAAAGGAGAACCGCATGTGGCGCCGTGTGGGTGGGTGACGGAAGTCCGAAACTGATGATGATTCAATCGTTACGGGACCGACGATCAAGGAAGAGAAAATGTTGCCGCTTCATCGACCATTGCGTGTTCTTTACTTCCTTCAGGTGAAACATTCCGATCATAAATTTGGATGACCTGATTTTCCATGGCCGCTGGCGTGTAGCTCAAATTATCACGAAGTATTCATTACAGACGAATTTATTACGAAATTGAGCGACTTGTCTTTATTTTTCTCGCTTTGAGTCAAAAGAATGATAACAGGCGCTTGATCTAAGCGGCGACTTGGACAAGTTAGGAGAGTTGTTCTGGATTTTCATCGTACGATCAGAAATCGTGTATCTATGAATCAACAAGGATATTGTTTATTGTTTATTTGTTAAATGATTCCGTATCGGTGAACATTTGTTCCATGATTTGTTATATCGTTTCAGTGTCTCATTTGTAGTCTAAAAATTTGAAAGCAACAAAAATGGATATTCTATTTGGTATATCATGCTATAATCCTAAACTTTGACCTGAAAAAAGAGATCACCCAAAGCAACAAAACAAACGGTAATCATTAGTCATTTCCTTGTTGATTTCTTAATCGAGCTATGGCAGTTATTATCATGAGGCAATCATACACATTGCTTATGCGCGGCGCAACAATTTTTCATTTTCTTTCTATGTCTTACACACTATCTCTAATTTCTCAAAACAACGCATGGTAACATTCCATGTAATAGAAACCTTTGGCTGATCTAGCGCTATCATCACCAACACATTCCCCGAGTGTGTGTGTGTATATATATATATATTCTAGAGTTCGCTTTGTCTTGTTTAGTGGCCGCTGAGCAATGTCGTCTCCTCCTCTGTTAACTTATATTCCGCTCTCATTTTTAACAATCATTGAGCCCAACTTAATTCTCCTTCAACAGGTGTATATTTCAGTTATTTATATTTTTTTCTCGTATCCCTGAAGTCCTTGCTTTTAATTTAAAATAGAAAAAAAAGAGATAGGGAAACTTATTTTCAACCTTTTTTCAATGTTTTTGCTATTTCTACCAATTTTTATTGATAAATCAATTCCATTTGTTGTCTCGTTCGACTTTCTGATAAAATTGGTGGCTTCTGCCCGATTAAGCTCAAGAACTACATTCATTTGTTCTAACTACATTATCTTGTCGATTCTTGAGTTTATGTTCTTTAATCATTTCAACATGATTTTTTATGGAAAACGTTAAATTTCGAAGTCATATGTAATGGTTTTACGATCTGAAATTTTTAATTCTTGGAGAATTGCATAAGAAGGTAAGTCGGTAATTTCTAATCGATCGAATTTTTCGTTTATTACCTACTGTATTTAGCAAGTACATCGTTGATCACTCTTCGAATTAATTCTATATTTATCTCTTCTCCGAATTTATCATCATAACGGTCCTTACACTCTTGATCGAAAAAATCCCAATGATTCAACCCGGTCATCCCCCATCACATTTCGCGGAAATATAAGAATGACAAATGTGAATTTATTCCTTCTTCCGTACCACATATTCGACGGCGCGGTAAGGCCTCTTTGACCGTCCCTTCGTCACGTGATTTCCGGCGAAATGCGGAGGGTCTCTTAAAAGCAGCGCTGGAAAATGGTGTGGGGGATGTCGGCGGGAGACGCATCGTCCGCCGGCGATCCGTTAACTCGAGACCGGTCTCTCGCCTTTCTTATAAGTTACTGCTCACCTTTAGGAGGTCCACTTCTTCCATATACCTCTCCTGGCATCAATTTTTTCCGGCGCTTCTGCCTTGGAACTCTTAAAAAAATCTAAGTGACCAAGATAAAATTCCTATTTAGCTACCGATGAAAAGTCGGCTTCGATGGAAAAATATGTGGGAAATCCTGTTCTATTCATAATACAGGGATCAGTAAAGAAAACGCTTTTGATTATACCGTGTATCTAAGAGAAGTAACAGTCGCTATGTTTATATAGCCATGGCATACCACAGAACATAAGTGTGATGAATAAATGTTGTGAACAAATGTGACGTTACAAATTTGTTAATGCTATTCAAAAGTAATTACAACAGGGTTGAAAATGAATTTATTTGCCTTCAAGTAATTTCGCGGTCTTGAAAGTCCCTATTTTCAAAGATTTTCTCGTAATTAACAGAAATTCGCCATTTTGTGTTTAAAAAATTACATTCATCGACCCATTGTTTCAACTATTGTTAAAATCCTTTTCACAGATGATTATGAGCAACAATTGAGTCCTTAAGGCGTGACTCAGCTCATCAGAAGGCGGAAGTCAGCGTGAATCGACAAATAATTTTAATAACGCAATTCCTGCACACCAGGAGATTATTTTCGTTTTCACATCTTGTATCGTTTACCATTCTTCTTCCATACTAGTAAAACTAGATACAATTATGGATTAGAGGACATTTTTTCAACAGAAGTTCGTTTTAATCATCCAAGTTGACGTAAGACATAAAAAAAGTCCGTTCCGTTCTAATAGTCGGATTACGACGGAAATGTCGTTATATTATATTCACATTCGAAGAAATGAGCGGGAAACGTTTGGCCTGCCCTCCTTTGGCTCTCATTTTAGCACGAAAATATTATTCGCGGTAGTTTCTGATCTGTTGTCCGCTAACATCAATTTACGGTCATACCCACAATAGGTTTTCGTTTAAGAATGTGATGAAATTTCAACTCCTGAAAGGAGATAATTTCTGAACTTCTAGTATGGATGCTTTTTTCCGTATCTTTTTTTCCCATCTCTCAATTTTGCACTCGTGTAATAAAATTATTCGGTATAAAATTCACGCATTCGATGGAATTAAAAGAAATACACTAGGAAAATATTTTTCTGCCTCATTAATATCATTCTACAAAAGAAATTTCGAAGTCTGAAGATCAAAGAGGAAGTTTCGATTTAACGATTTCGAGGAAATATCCTATTCGCATTTGGAAACAGCTTCCATCATCTAGGGTGTCAGAGAAGGGACAGAAGGAAACTTTTAAGTCCTACTACTGTCCCTAATAATTACGGAACTTTCCGTTCGTCTCTAAACGCGAGTTTCACCTGCCCACTTACGGAATGTTTTTACGCTTTTACACCTCTAATTCATTAGCAGCCGTGTGCCAGTTTTCTTTCCTTGCATCTATATACCTATAAAAGTTTTGCACGCCGAAATAAAATCACGAAATAAAGTGGTATCGTATGATTCACAGAATCAGATACTAATTCTCTCGCTGTATATATTTTTTAAATTCTCCTCATATAAGATCTGGGGATTAACCCTTAAACTTATACTCACAATTTTCTGTTTCTCTCAATATTGTCACCACAGTCATTACAGCTATTCAATAATAACAGCAAGGATGTTTATCCTAACGTACCCTTTATTTTTCGATAAGTCTTCGAGGAACGGTTAAGTGGGTGAAAGGCAGGGATACATTTAGCCCTTAGGAGGAGAGAGGAGATGTAATGAGCGGAGAGAGACCAAAACGTGAATTCTTCGCTCATATCTCAAAAGGGATGTTTACGTCCCCACCCACTGTTACAGCGGCACCCTCTCGGCACGTTTAACCCCGATCACGCGCCACCAAACAAGGTTGTCGTAAATCCCCGCGCTGCAAAACGTTGCTATGAGCGGCGGTTGCTATCTCCTCTAAGAAGACGTAACCTGACCTTATTCCCACAGGTGCATTGAAACGCTCCGCGTGCTCACTCGCAAACGATGCGACCAGTCGAGTCTGGTTGGAGAGAGACGTCTTGGTCCATCGGCAATTGCTATTCTCGAGGTCATCTGCGACTGTCCGCTTCCACTCCGGCACCTAGTCGACAGAAAACCGGATTGCGAGGGAGTAGGAATTATTTGTAATTGGCTTTCCTCCAATACAGGCGCTTTCGTTTTCCTTGCATGACTTTGTCTTGCATTTTTGGACAGTCCTTTTGAAATTGTTCTCATTTTCCTCCTCTCAATGGTACAGAAATTTGCTTTTACGTGTGATCGTGTTATGAAACAATTGTAGCTTTGTGGCGCAGTAGTTCTCTCAGAATCAAGTCTGATCACATGAGGCGTTTCTATCAAATACCAAACCACCCATAAATGTCTTCACCTTGTCGGCGACAACTTTTTTCTTAGACCTCTCCTTCTTCCTTCACTGTCTATACTTTCGCATGATGTTCTTCGTCGAAGTTATGTTCTTTGATTGGAATCCACCTGCAACCACTTTCGGGAACCGGAACTCGATTCCTTACGAGGATATAATAAAATTGTTATGCGCGTAAGTATAAAACGAGGGAAATGCATCCTCTCCATCCATCCTCGGCCAAAGATAAATGCTTCTTTACGATAATACTTCCGATATTTGATTAAATTCGAAACATCAAACACGGAGAAGTGATCGGAGCAAAGACTCACAGGGGTCTTCAACTTTTAACAAAATCCCTGGGATCCAATTCTTTCCTAAAAGTTTCATATTCATTTCATCATAAACGTATTTTATATTTAAATCTAAATTCTTAATGCTCGCTCTACTAATTCGCAATTCACTAATCATCTTCCGGGTTTCAGATTTATTCAGCATAACTTGCAGTGAAGTCATTACTCATTTTTTTTGCAGAATGGCTTTGAGCAGTGAGGCAGAAAAGGGGGGTTTCAAGGTTTAACTCCACCTCCGAGAATGTTAAATCCTTTTAGAAAAATATCACAATGTAGCAACCCATCTCGCGAAGATTATTATTTTGCTACATAACCGTGTAAAAATTATTATATCCAGTTAATGTTTTTGAAGGGAGTTTTTTTAGCATCTCTTGTAAGATGTAACGTGCATGACTATCCTGGCCCCAGTAAGGTAGACATACTTTAGTTCTCTCAACTGTCTCGAACCCTCTCCACAGATATATCCTGGCTACACTACTGCCTTTGAGTAATAAAAAAAGTTCCTGAAAAAATAGAACCACATCATCTTAAATTAGGGTTGATAACGGCACTAAATGATAATTTCGTAGCTAATTGTTTGAGACATTACTCGTGAATTACATTCTTGCTAGAGAAAATTAACTTGCAATTGCATAAAAATTTGTGGCTCTTATCTTTTTGATTTCTTGGAATGACTTTTATTTCTCTTTATCCTGAGAGTTAACTTCTCCAGGTACCGCTACGGTACCCAACCGTACCGAATACGGTTCTCCTTATGGACGTATCAGAGGTCAACAGCTGCCGCTATTTGCGGATAAACTGTCGTTTATCGCTAGAGTTAGCAGGTGACAT
Organism: Ladona fulva; assembly: GCA_000376725.2. Classification (NCBI taxonomy): domain Eukaryota; kingdom Metazoa; phylum Arthropoda; class Insecta; order Odonata; family Libellulidae; genus Ladona; species Ladona fulva. The sequence continues at coordinate 117,258 of KZ308698.1, read as the reverse complement.
AAAGTCAAATCTCACGACTGGGCAGTTTATCAACAGATAACCGTTACATATTTTTTATCGCAAAGTAAATGCAATGGAAGAGACGTTAATTCAATCTTCGTAGGCGTGCGAAAATGACGAATCATCCTCACCGATGCGGTGACGTTGAGAGAAGTATCATTTTCCGTCTCAACAGCAACCACGCAAATGCAAAACTAGAGTAACATAATCGCTAGATGACACCGCAACATAATGTGGAGGAGAGGGAGATGGTTGCCCACAACCAGAACGATATACCGCAGCAACTACCGCCAATTAGTCAACTATTGCGGTATAAGTGGTCGATTGATTCCACTTCTCAAGTCAGGGGCGTAATGGAATGTGAATTCTGGAATATACATATACTCCCATACGTTCAAATATCAATTTGGTATGGCTTATTTGTCATCCGGAAACGTCTATCTCGAAGCTTTAGTGAATTAATTTACAGCTCTTAATGCAACTTATCAAGCTCATTCTTTATAATAGCGACAAACCTGTGTTTATGCAAGCAAATACACCTTTGAGAAAGGGTGTGGAATAGAGAATACAGAATTTTTTTATGGATGAAATGCATGTGAAGTTACAATTAGATATTTATTTCCATCCTCTATTTCTATTTATTATTTAGTAACGCCGAAAGGCGGCTTAGAGGGCTCATATGTGGATGTATTTGCTTTCAATCATTCATGCGGATTCAAGCGAATATTTATCAAGTCGCGTATCAAAATCATAGCTTCAAATAAGCGATTCGAATTCTAAAAACTGTCCGAATCAGTATGAATTAAAATCTTTAACATTAGAAAATTTACGGATGCATTTCAAATTTAGTTCAAGTGACTCGTAGGGCAAATTCGGCCAATTATAAAATGATATAAGAAAAACTAGCGAGAGTTAAACAGTTCATCAAAAGAATTTTTTAAATCATAGCTTGACAAAAAAGTCTTTGGCTAAAAATGCTAAATAATAATATGATCCTTCTCTTCTTATTATAATCGAGAAACCGAAAAATGAAGTATTAAGGATATGAACCTTCTTATTTTGTTTTCAAAACTGAGATATGTAATTTGGGTTCAAATTCCTTCGTGTTCAGGTCAAGTTCGTTTGGTCACAACTGCTGGATCCCGTTCATCCCATCAGGTTCACATCTTCTCTTAAATGGGAGCAAAGGCACGGCGCAACGTTGACTTCGGAGGCTTCTTCACGGAAATACTTCGCATTTCGATCGAATCGCATCTCACTAAATTTTCGAGACATTTTAAAATAGTCTTCGAGAGCAGCTCCTTTCAAACGGATCACTTAGGCTCTCTTACATTTTCATTGAGTGTCTGCGGAGAAAGAGGAGACCTCGTGTGCCACTGAACTTCAGAAGGTGTTACAGTTATAGGTTCCATGGAAGGAGAGGACACTGGGAAGATCAAGGGGAGGAACTAAGTCCTTTTACGAAGACGGTCGCGAAATAAAAATGAGAATACGAGGAGTTTTTTCAAAAGACAACGGTAGGGAAGGGAAAACCAGTTCTCTATCTTTTCAACTGTAAACGCATCCCACACGCACGCGGTCGCGTGCTTACTCGAACACGCATTACTTGCATGAGGGCGAGCTTTGTCCCGAGCCGCGGTGGCTGCAAGGGAAATTGTCTAATGAGGTGGAAGCTATCGGTTGAGCCCTTTTCTTTCTATCGAGGAAGTTCCTATTAATGAGGTGAACGGAAGCGGCACTTAAATTGCATTGGGAGAAAAGAGGAAGGGCAGAGACGGCAGAGGAAAATATTGCAATTGCTCTGTGACTCTCATTTCAACCCTTTTCAAAATCTAGATCTCCGAGTAATAAGATGGATAATTATGTTTTTCTCGATTCCACGGGCTGCAAATACGCGGAGGAAAATTCAATATTCGCAACATTGTTGCTTAAAGATACGGACGAAGTTCGTATATCCAGGGTTGAAAGCCATTTTCCAAGGTTTGTGATAACAAAAAGAAGCTGATTTCTTCGAAGTATGTTACGTTCGATAACAATCTTTAATATCTGTTTTCTGATTGGTTATGAGGCCATAATTAAGAAGATAGCTTTAGATAATTGATAAAGTTGAGAAAATTTACGTTTACTCCCATGGGACGGTTTCTTGAACGACATTTAATTGAATTGCAAGATGATCAAGATTCCCTTTTCGAAGTAATTGTTCTAATACGAATTCCCTTATGTCTAGAGGCATTTAACTTCCAATGGTTTTGAAAGGACGTCACGTAATGGAAAACTAGGAAGTCGTTCTGATATCGGCCATGATTTTAATCATCATCATCTATTGTTGGAATCTGCCCTCTCATCATTCAGAGTCAGATTTATGCGGAAATCAACGGTAACTTCATCCCATGGAGAAAATTATTAGGAAATGGACAGAACGATATTACGAAAGGGTTAATCAAGAATGATTTGAATGAGGTTAGTCAAAGAAATGATTGAAGCGATAAGCGAGAAGTAATTTAACATAGAAACAGGGGAAGACAGAATGATCCGGTGTCGTACTTCAGTTTTTTAATCCCGAGAATGGAAATTGGAAATCCACGATAGAATTTTCCTCGAGAGATTTCAACGATGGAATGTGAATTAATGTGTTAATTCCACTCAGAGACCTCAACGCGCGCATAACCTTACCTGAAAGGTTGACATTTTAAGCGCCTATTTTCACCTTGAGGTGCATAACCTTTTCCGACTTTTATATTTCCTCGAAAAATTCAGCAGCTCTCCAAATATGCGGAGAACTTCGCGAGTTTTTGCGAAGTGTGTAAGGAGGACACAGTTACGGAAGCAAACATTCAAACGATATTCCAAGCTAGCCAGTCAAACAATTAGCACTCAAGTTAGACATTCGTACGTCAGCAAACAGAATTAGTATAATAAGAATTTATTATTTGAGTGTATGTATACCAGTTTCAAGCGAAGAAAATATTATCTGCTAGTTACCGAAGGTGGTGTGTTCTATATTTTCTTGCATCTTTTTTGCCACTATTATAAATTCAAATTACTACCATGTCAGCTGGGTATAATACTTAATAGAAGCATCTAAATTGGAAAGTGAAATAGATCCCGAAGAGCCATTTGTATATTAATAATTTAAAAAATTATCCCAACCCATTTTAATTTATTTTGTTCTTCTAATACCATGGATCGTGATCCGCGCTGTGTTAGATTCCCACAAGTACGTTGCCTGTCTCCTTCCGGGGTTAATAATATCATATGATAGGTGATATCATCCTCGTATCACTCGAGAAAGAACCGATCTCCATAATCAGCGCGAATTGCAAACATCCGCGGGGTCTTCGGTGACGTAATTGTTATATCAACCGAAGGTTTTTAGGGAGTCCAGTGGAAGCGGACTGCTCTTGGTATTTGCCTGATGACGGAGGCCCAACGGCTCTTAAGTATAGCGTCTTCGATCTCGCAAATCTTCTCGGGTTCCTCTCCCCGCCCACTATCCTTCTCGGAGCACAGATTACCTTTTAACATGCCATTAACCTTTCCGACAGATTTCGCCCGTCATCCATTACCTCATTTATTTACGTGCGTTTAGGAGACGTTCATCTTCGAGAAACTTCCCCCTCAGACTGCTAGCGGGGGATGACGCAAGGTATGAACGGAAGGTCGTCGAACGGACACCCTGATTTCGCGCCCTTCTTCGCCTTCCCCTCTCCCATCGCCCTCGTTCTCCGGTGCGGTACTCACTCTTTTTCGCATTCCCTTTGCATCTCTGTGGAAGCTGCATCGCCCACTCACCCAGGGATGTTTTAAAATGAGATCACTGCTCGGTATTAACGGTTTAAACCGCAGAACGGGTTTCAAGAACGATATTGAATTAACACCAAGGTGAACGTCTGTTTTTCTGGAATTTAGTAGGTCTGAAGGAACTCCCGATACCTCAGTTACCGATATCTCAGTTTCAGAAATTAAGGTATGAAAATAATTTGTTATAATTCTCATTATTTAGTGAATACTCAATAATTGAGCGGCAAATTAGAGGCAAATAAAGCAGTCAAACGTAAACGACTGTGAGGGGTGATGGATTGGAGTAGTATGTATATAGAGGAGATAGGAGGAAGGGAGAAGTGATCAGAGGAATCTTAAGGAGGAAGCAACCGCTGTAGGATCCTTCTCCGGAAGTCGAAAGAGAGACGATGTAAAAATAATATTCAAGAGATATCAGTTATTAGATGAAAAATAAATAATGAGTGCATGACTCATATCATGAAAAGTCGACCAGACCAAACACAAATAATGATATTGATTGTGAACTGGAATTCACGTCTGAAGCTTCAAGCTTAAATCGCGTACAAATAATTTTTAAATCTTCAAAACGAAAAAGAAAATCTTTAAATAATAAATAATTTCTTTTATTTAAAGAAACCCCCTGAAGGTTAAGTAGTAAAATTTTCCAGCATGTTACATTCCTGTGCATTCCCAAATCTAAGACGTATATTAGAGCGTCCAATGTCGGGTACATCTTAGATTCGCGATCTAAAATGCAATGTAGTAAAGCAGTTCTTTCCCTCCACATGACAAATTCGAAACTTGGGTGTCTTGGAAAAGCGAATGTACAGTTTATCGTGGGGTGAAAATCGAGGGTGTACAGTAACTTGCGCTTTGTACTGTTATGCGTTACTTACGTTTGAATGTCAGTTTCCATGCTTAGAAAGAGTCGCTTGAATTGCATCTTCTTTCTCATGCCCTAACTCATAAGAGATTTAGGTTAAGCTTCTTTCCGCCGAATGGATCTGTTATATCTTAAATTCACAAAGGTATAATGCACGGTAATAATCGTATTTATTTTTACCTGGATTTCCTGTAACACGAAAAAGGAAGCAAAGAAAATTCTTTAGCTGAGGCTCGCAGACTGTAGAGGACAAAAACATATTGTGGATAGCACTTAAGTCCATCAAGTGAATAGTGACGATCCAAGGTCGTTCAACTAAAGGTTCCATTTAAAACGTTTTTCTTGCTCCATCCAGAAAGCAAAATTGGCAATTAAAGCTTCATTTTTCTCGTTGTAAAAGTCACGTTCTGTTGCAAAATATACGTTGCTATTTGCTGTGGCGGTCTTACAGAAAAACAAAGAAGCATCCTAATTGAGAAGGGAAATAGATCCTGAAGAGTCATGTGTGTATTAAAGGCCTTCTTAATCATCATAATAAAACAATTATGCCATAATAAAGCTCATGCTCGTTGTTTTTCAAGAGATAAGTTCTGCTGTTGTTTCTCTTTCGAGCAATTTTTCAAATGCGTATTCCAAAATTTTACTTTTCATTACAATTTACAATCTCTGCTGACAACGCGAAGAAAATAGCCTGATTTTTACATAAGTATTTTTCCGAAAAAAAGTTGAACAAAATAATAACCTGTTCGTTTGAATTTATCCTTACACGATTAATATTAATCCTTGTTTTTCTGTCTGCTTATAACTTTACGTTACAAGAAATCTGAACCATGATTTTAACACTTTTCATCGAAAATTCGCAATATTACTGTTGAAATTCAAGTATCACCAACATAAGTGAGTCTTTTCATAATTATTCATAATTTTCCCTTTAATTCATAACTATCCTTTCTTCTTTTCATTTCTTTTATCGTATCTTGAGCTTTAAATTACGCCAAAATTATTTACTTCTATAAGTCGTAAAAGAAGACGGTTGGATTTCTTATCATTCTCCATGTTTCATCGACCAGAGTCATACCTGAAGAAATGTAGAAAGGAATGTTTGGTTGATGATGATGAAGACGAAGTTATAGCCGACGGTTCTACTCATTTTTTCTGTAAAACCCTCGAGCTATTTGCTAAGAAGTTAAATATCTTAAATTGCTGGGGGATGTGCGAGAAAAAGAGACTGGAGTAGCGAAAGAAAGTTCTTAAGGATGGGGTGAGTCCAAGTTCAAGGACGAGTTGAGATAGTATAAAAGACCTTCATCTCTCTCGCACACGCGACGCATTCTCTCGGAGCTGCTAATAACAATCTCCGCTGTGCAACGCTATTAATTTTTATGTTTTCTCTCGGAATTCTCTCCACTTTTTGCTCGAGTATCTTTAGAGAAAATTTCGTCCCGAGAAATTGCAATCTCTCGAACATATGGAAGGTAAAGCTGAAAATAAATCCCAACTTTTTCCAAAAGGTGAAGTGGTTGGATTTTCAGATCGCATTACGAAAATATTTAGCGCAGGTGGTCATGTTTATTCATTGTTTATTAGTAGGAATATTCGGATAATTGAGCGGAAAAGTGGAAAAGAAATATTTTCACGCGATTTCATCAGAAAGGAATAGTATATAAATATTTCAATCTTACCAATTCTTTTTTTCGAATAAATTTGAAGAGTAAAGAGAATAGGTTTACTAGCGATAGAGAGCTTTGTACTAAACTTTCCAAAGGAGGGGGCGAAGGCAAAGGAGCCTAGACAGCGTTTCTTCTTTCATAAATACTGGGTTTTGATTAATTAACTTTGCTATTGAACATTGAATCATTCATAATCAAGACTTTGAAATGAGGTAATTCAGAAATCTGAAATCAGTTAATTTTCATAATGACAGGTTCAGTTAATTTTCATAACGTTTCAGTTGGCTGTCATAATGATTTTGTCTCAATTTGAGTTTCATTGGAATTTATTTCCATTTCGAACAGTATGATTATTTGCTTAATTAACTCCTTGGTTACATTTTGGTAGCTATAGCTTATTTTATTCCTTTAATTAGATAACTATCTCATAAATAATTATTTTTTATCACCTCTTTTGGAGCAAATAAAGCCTAGGGAAGGAATTGAAAGAAATGTCAACTCCTTCCATTTAATACGCTTTGCGAATGGGATTAACAGTTATATTGATATAGATGCGTTGAAAAGGTTAGAGAGCGATGTTCACGTTATTTAGGCCCCATCTGGAATGTGCGGCTAGTATATAGGACCCAGCGTATGAAACGTGTACCCGAGAACTCGAGAAAGTGCAGCGCAAGGCGATACGATTTGCTAAAAGGTGCTACGATAGAGAAGCAAGCGTTACACAAATGCTCTCAGATGCAGGATGGAAATCCATTGAAAGAAAGGAGAGTAGTCTGCGATTGCTTGATAAAGTAAGAGAAAGTAATTTGCGGAACACGTAATCGGTGTTATGCGACCCCCTTCTGCTACTTGGGCCAATCCAACAAGTCGTTTTAGGGTCTCATTTTTTCCGGGAACAATACGCGATGACAATAAACTAAAGAGGTAACTCGGTGTTGTAAAACGCTTGGTGTTTACACCCCCTGCCACACGCCGAAAGGCTGCTCGCAAGGAGTTGTAGACGTAGAAAGAAAATTATTTTGATTAGGTTAGCTGTTGATAGTCATATTTTGTGTATATTGATACCGATTCCTATAGGACAGAGTAAAAATCGACAATTGGAATCCTCAGCAGAATCTTTATTCAAAAAGAACGTCCTTCGATTCATATCTTCGCAGTTTTCTATTTCTTTGGTCGTTGTCTTCGATTTGCTTTCCTCTTCTTTAGCCGTCTCAATGCGCACGCGTAGCGCAACTAAAGAGCCTGTCTCGGTGCGTGCGGATATGTGCATCACTGTTGCTTCGCCCCGCGGAAGCATTAAAACAACCGTTATTAAGCAAACTGTAGCAGCGGTATTGAATTCTTTCTCCAGGAAGACCTATATTTAGTTATCCGCTCCGTCAATTTGTCGGCAATTAAAGCTATCGATTTTTGTTTCCTTCCCTTCGGCGGGAAAATTAACGACCCCGTAAATCAATAGGTTGAGAGACGGGAAATGTTTTTTATTTGTCTCTTTGAACGCAAGTGCGATAAAGGGACTTGCGAGATGCAGTCTTAAAAGCGCATGCGCATGTGGTGCCCTACAAATACATCCGTCGCAGATTTCTTCCCTTGCGGTCCAGTTTGCCGGCATTTTCAATGAGAATTACTTGACATGGCTTTAAAATGTTACCTGTCTCTGCATTGCTACATCGAAGCAACTGTCTTACCGTTTCAAGAGCAAGGTACGATAAGCAAATTTAATTGGATTGAAATAAAAATGATACAATTCAATTATAGATCATTGAATACGAGAATGTCTTCACTCTTGAGATAGTGTGTATTCCTAAAAGTTTCAATAATTAATATCCTCGAAAAACTAACCTCCTATTCCATCTATAGACGGTTTGTAATGTTATGTTTTCTTCATTTAATATTTCAATGAATCGATGGTTTACCGGCAACCATATGTATTTACTTCATTTAACCGTAGTTCTTGAGCACAAAACTTGGAACAGTATCAGCCATGTTATTCTTATTCATAAGATATGCTACCACTTGGGAAACGTAAAGGTGTGCAACCAATGTAACGAAGGATTAATCAGGATAAAAATAAGAGAATAACAATCCATTACCTAAATATTTTGCACCGAATCTCTCTTTGTTAATGATTATGATGTACGGCTTCAGTATTTCTCATCAGTTTTAAAATCAGACAAACCTTTAAATTGCCTTATGTGGAAATGAAATAATAAAAATACGAAGGATTCTTTTTACAAAATGATCAATTTTAACATCTGAATTGCCAATAAATCTCAGTCGGTAGTGAAGAATGGATATCTGGAGCATGCATGTAAAAAGTATATATTCTTGGATGACATTGAACCCTATATAATAGACTACCATTCACGCCACTTCATTTACTCATCAATCTTCATTGACAGCAAAAAGACGTTCGGGTAATTTGTCCCTCGGTGATGCAGAACGATCGCATAATTCCTTCGCTACATTGAGCAGAATTAGTAATGTACTCGTATTATAGGCTGAATGCGCTCCATTTCACACCGTAGACGGACGCTACTCTATGAGCAACACGGCTCGACTATTTGCAGATCAATCAGGCAGTTTATTGAAAGCTGTCATCTTTGGAAAGAGGCTGGAGGGTGCTTCGACCTCAGCCTTTATTAGGAACCGCTTAAATGTTCGGAGTCGTACAGCAGGAAGTGAATCGCTCCAATCTGTGAATCCCTAAATTCGGCGAAAACCGTTACCATGAAGGTAAAGACCGATTAGAGAGGGTGGGTGTTCTTATATCCTGAGGCGTATTTGACATCTCGACATTTTTATCAAGCTCTTGAATGTGAGCGCTCAAAATTTCTAAATATGTGGGACCCGCAGAATCTTTACATGAAGCAAACGAGTCATTTTGTCATTATTCCAACTTCCCATAGACTTTAAAATTGCTTACATGATTTTTTTCGAGTAATCTTTTTCAATACTGAAGACTTCAATATCTACCACGAAACACTGCGTCCTCCCCTCGAAAACGCGGGAATTTCCAAAGTATGGGAACGAATGAGGCTAAAATACAGTGCAGATGCAATAAGAGTGTATTCACGAATACGAAAGTATCATAAAGATCTTAACAAACCATATTTTCGTTATCACTAGTATAATTCAATATACGTTTGATTTCATCGTAACGCCGAAGGGTTAGGGAAATAGATACATTTTTTTTGGAAAATTGTACTGATTCTTAGTATATTATAAATATTTTTTCCAGTTTTAGTATTTTTTGTATTTGCCAAGGTTGGCATATTGCATACGGTAATGCATTAAATATGAAGTTCATAAATAAACATATGGGAAGTCACTGAGAGAGATATTTCGAGGATAAGTTCTTTCTGCGGTTTTAGAAAGTATGACTTTGAACGTATCAATAATGACAACCTCGTGAACCAAGATACAGGTAAATGAAGAAGAAGGAGTATCGATATAAAGAATAATAGATATGTTGTTGAGGATAATGAGTGGAAGAATGTGATGCATCCTTAATTAACCTTTCTTATCTACTTAGAACCTTAGGAATTATCGAAAATTTGACAGTCTGATACAATTTAGCCCATAAAAAGGCAACACGGACAATTACCCCGGGGGAAAATTTTGTTTTCAGCGACCGCTTTAACGGCGGAGACTTACTGGAAAAGGCAGTCTGGCCACGAGGTCGCCATCAGAGCGTTAAAATCGGATGCAATCTCAAAAGGAAGAAGAGAGATGATCATTGGCCGTGTACGTTGGTTAACGCCGTTCGTATTTCAACTTTTTCCTCTTCTTTTTTTTCCAAACGCATCCCTAAGAGTTCATCGGTTTCGGAAGAGCGACCAGGAAGGTGAGGAGAAAGAGAATCTTACGGTCGTTACTGCAAGGCGCCGATCCTTAGTCGACAACCGCACAGGATCACCCAAATTTCCGTCGAGGAAATGACAGTTGCGACCATAAACGACGACGTAAGGCGATCAAAAGTTTGAGATCCGATAAAACATACCATAAAAAACTGTTATGTTCTGCGTGATCACGGCTGCGCCCGGTGATTTCCGCATAGCTGCCGTGATGATAGCGTACTTTATTTCCTTTGGGATGAATGCGACTCTAATGGAAGGGTGCGGAAGCACATAACCTGACCTTTTTATGCTTTCTTCGGCTCGTTTCATTTCTTCGATTTCGGATTCAAATTATTCTACTTATTCCGATTGAGTTCTTATATGTAGTATGGCATGGTTTTATTCAAGTGACTGACGTATTACTTATAGCTCTTTTCCGTATGTCAGAGGTCTATGGAACCATTAGGTACTTGTAGAGAAATCCTTTATATTTCAGGATCGTATTGCTGCTTTTCACGCATACTACGACCCTAACTTACTTTCAAAACTCTTAATGGCGAAAACTTATAACTATTTAAAAAATTATCCATTAATAAACACGTCATTATCTCAGCCATTGTTATATGATCCAATCCTTAATTTTAATATTTTTGATGAACTATTAGTCTTGATGCAGCCGTAGGTTTAACGGTCCTACACTTCTTGGGAACAAACCTATTAGCTATTAGCTTTTATGAAAAAGGTACCATATGATCATCGAAAATATTTAACGCCAAATGAGTACATCAGTCTCAAAGAAGGGGAGAGCAGTGAGGATGGGTGCGAACCTGTAATACATAAAAATACCATGGAAAAAATAAACAGGCCTTAAAATAAAAGCTCTTAACTGTTGCTCTGTTTGGAAACCATCAAAATAAATAATAAGGTCGATTGAAAGTTTGGCGCCTCCTCGCATATTTCCCAAGACTACTTTTCTCCCACTCTATCTTATAAACTCGAAGCAGTGAACTTGTGATATGAACTTAAGAACTATTTTCAAAGATGAATCTGTAAATACAATAGGAAAGAGTTTCGAGTTCCTAATGTATATCGAAATAGAAAATCTCCCATGACTCATCAACAGCGGAAGATATTTATTAATTTGAAGTAAAATCATTTATTTTTGTATTGGAAAAAGTTATTAGAGTTTGTTTAATATACCCTGAAATTGAACGCAGAGAGGCTTCGTCAAACGATTTACAATAGTGCAAATTCAATGATACTTTCTATTAATTATGGAAAAAAGAAATTCTCATACAAAAAACAAATGATTAAACTGAGATTCAAATTAAACCGCATTGTTAACGTTAATTTCTTTTCAATGACGGTAAATTTTCAGTAAGCATTTAACTTTGTTTATGTGTATATTGTATTCCCAATATCACCCACGAGTTATGCGAATGAAACCATGATATCTCGGAAACTATAGAACTAAGAAAAATAGATAATTATAAGTATGCCTTGATTGCAGGGATATACTGATAAAGGAATTATCCTAAGTATCAAAGAATTAAACGACAAGAGGAAAACTGTGGAGCTACAAGCAAGGATACAAGTATAAGTCTGTATAATTTACGAATTAAGTCCAAAAATGGAAAAATGTGATTATTTTACATGATTAGAAGAATATACATGACCAAAGGCTTAAATATTAATAAAAATTATGGTAAAGTATAATTTTTTAATAAGTAGAGTAAGTACTAATATTAGTAGTTGTTACAGCAATGAAACTGGTTGATGTGTTGGTTAATCAAGAATGATTTGAATGAGGTTAGTCAAAGAAATGATTGAAGCGATAAGCGAGAAGTAATTTAACATAGAAACAGGGGAAGACAGAATGATCCGGTGTCGTACTTCAGTTTTTTAATCCCGAGAATGGAAATTGGAAATCCACGATAGAATTTTCCTCGAGAGATTTCAACGATGGAATGTGAATTAATGTGTTAATTCCACTCAGAGACCTCAACGCGCGCATAACCTTACCTGAAAGGTTGACATTTTAAGCGCCTATTTTCACCTTGAGGTGCATAACCTTTTCCGACTTTTATATTTCCTCGAAAAATTCAGCAGCTCTCCAAATATGCGGAGAACTTCGCGAGTTTTTGCGAAGTGTGTAAGGAGGACACAGTTACGGAAGCAAACATTCAAACGATATTCCAAGCTAGCCAGTCAAACAATTAGCACTCAAGTTAGACATTCGTACGTCAGCAAACAGAATTAGTATAATAAGAATTTATTATTTGAGTGTATGTATACCAGTTTCAAGCGAAGAAAATATTATCTGCTAGTTACCGAAGGTGGTGTGTTCTATATTTTCTTGCATCTTTTTTGCCACTATTATAAATTCAAATTACTACCATGTCAGCTGGGTATAATACTTAATAGAAGCATCTAAATTGGAAAGTGAAATANGGAAGTGAAACATGGGTGTTAAACGCAGCAATAACCCAGCGACTTCAGACTACACAAAGAAGTATGGAACGATGTATGCTTGGTATCACAAGAAGAGAAAGAAAACGCAACACCTGGGTTAGGAAGATAACAGGAGTGACAGACATCATAGATAAGGTAAGATCACTGAAATGGATGTGGACAGGTCATGTTGCAAGGAGAAGCGACAACCGATGGACGTCAGCAGTACTGAACTGGATACCAAGAGGAGTGAAGAGACCCAGAAGAAGACTAAGGGACCGATGGAACAGGGACATCATTCAGTATTTAGGGGTAACATGGCAACGACAGGCTCAGAAAAGAGAGAATTGGAAAGCGCTTGGAGAGGCCTACATCCGACGTCGGATTGAAAATGGCTGATGATATATATATATATCATTATAGACTGATTTTTGTTAGAAAATTATGAAGTAAAGAATTTCAAACCTAAATTTAATAATTGTACACAATTATATTTGAAGGGATTGCTTTTGATATCCAATGAAGACGTTTACAAGATTTTCTAAATGGAAACTTAAACGCTCGCAAACAGGTGGAGACTTCAACGACCGTGTTACTTTAACATCCAAATCGGACTTACTTCTCTCTTCGGATATTTTCTTATAATTGCAGAGAAAAAATGTATGTAGCACATGTGACTTCATTGAATTTTGATTTACATTGGATGCATTTACCGATTATAAAGCTGGACCATGAGTCAAATATTGAAATATCTTATATACCTAAAATAAACTATCTTATCATGACTATATTTCATACCGGACTTTAAAAATACGCAGCATACAATGAGAAAGTCTTGCTAAGAATCGGTATCTATAATATTAAGTAACCCTACCTTTTCTTGTATCTCCTCCGCTGGACCGCACGGCCTCCCTCTCAGCAACTCGTCCCTTCTCGCAGACACCTCCGCTTCGAATCTCTCAATCTCACTTCTATCAGTTCTTGAGACGTTTGTCACCAAGGACGATTTTCAAAAGACCGGGATCGTGACCCGGCCCGACCGTGTATGTATCACTTCACCCCTCTGGAAACCCGATGCACGAGAAGACCGGTCTTATGAAAACGACCAGAAAGATGCTCTCCAATGCGGAACTCAAACGCGTTTGGGGTCGACGGCTTCGTCAAAGGCGTTTATATAGCCTCTCTCTGTTCCCCTCCCTAACGTCCGCTCCCCTACTTTATTCTTCCTCCCTTTCCCCGCTTCCCTATTTCAGGTGCCTCTACTTGCGACCAATTCCTCCTCTTCCTTGCTCTCCTGCTTCTTTCGAAGTCCTTACCTCGCGAGCCGCCAATCGCAACGGATTCTCTCCCTCGAGTACTTCGATGTGCGCCTGCGCGCTGTAGCACTCAACTTGCTAGGCCCTCGCTCCTGAGGTCGGTCTCATTTTTGGGCAACTTAAATAAAACGAAGGCTTTTTTGTTAGATATCTGGTGCAAAATGGTATTATTTTCTTGTCCTACAATTTGCGCATACATGGGGGTATGCAGTAAGTTTAGATAGTTTATCACAACCGCATCCGCATTTGCAGTTTGGAAGAGGGGTTGTCAACCGTATGTGGCGCCCGAAAATTCTCCGATGCACATTTGACAGTCTACCTCTCACACGGTCGCTGTAGCTATTCAAATTTTTAATTATTTTCGTCATTTTTCGCATTTTATTCACAATTACATCTCATATTTTTCGCGTATATTTCTTCGTTGCGGTTTGTCTGTAAATAGCCCCAAAATCTATGATCAGTAGCGTAGCGAGGGTTTTGGGTGTTAACCTTCACACCCACATCCTTAATGGGCTTAAAATATTAAGGTTAGGAGAGCTAAGTTGTAATTGATTACATACTTACATTTACACACGCCACCGATGACTTGCATGATTTTTTTATAATTATAAGTCTGATTCCATATTTATTACATTAAGGGCAGTAGTTTGACAGTCCAGGAATGTTGGCAATTTATCGCTTACTTTGTGGCTCAGAACCACACCACAGTGACAAATCCTGGCTTAATTTAAGAATCTTAAGAATATATTTTCAATAATTCAAGATGATAAATATCTTGAATTATTGAAAATAAATTATTTATAATTATATTGCCTTTGAAAGCATAACATATTAAGGTTTTTGTCAATTTTTGTATAGTATTTCTTGTAGGATGAACTAAAATGTAAAAAATTTGAAAATTCATTTGTTCATTTTTATTTCGTATGCGATTGTTGTCACTTTGTTCGTTAAGAAATCTATGACTGTTTCATTCGACCAGAAAATCACTGTGTCAACAACATTTGATTATGGGGTTTTCACTGCTATGTTATTTCGATGGGAATAATTAGCTTTTATTACAGATGAGTTGTTTACAATGTAATTGTCTTCCAATATGTATTAAAGCGACACTAGGTTTTTGGTACCTTAAAATTATGAAATATTTTAATTTTATACATCACAGTCACACAGAGACAAAGTATCTGCCTTTTGCGTTAAATTTGCTCTTCTTATTCAATTTGAATATTCAAATACTTTCCAAGGAATAACTAAATGTTTGGTGGGGCCCTCGTGCGAAATGACCTAAGCCGTGGAAGCACTTTTAACGATACTACTACTACAATTAAATGTTCTGCGATGGCCAAGCATATTAATTCGCCACTAGATGTTGTTAGTTCCTCGTATTTGTTGGTTTGTGATTTGAAGGCTCTGCTTCATTTTTTGGACGTTATTACGTATGATGAGACTCAGAAAGTAGCTATTTCTTAACTCTTTCCCTGCATACAGTGGCAATCAAGTTAATCGTCAAGAAATGTATACACCTTTTCTTTCTTTCCGCGATCGAATGTATTGAATGTTAAAAAACCTGAGGATCTACTATGAACTTCCTCGTCAGGTTAAATCTATTTAATTAATTATGCTCTTCATCTACTAACGATGCATTGTCCTTGTTCGTCCATGCTATTTTTCTCACCATTAGATCTAAATTACGCTGTGATTCCTAAGTGAACTGACATCGCGAAGTATTGCTTTATCACTGCTTCACATCGGAATCTTTTTATAGGAAGGAGTAAGATCATTTCCGATACACCTCAATTGAAAGACTCAATAGATTAAAACTTGTGTTCTAACTTGGATACTTAGACGGCCAATTGTCGTAATGTTATAGTTTATTGCATTGATCGTAGAAATTCATTGCAATGTCGGAATTAATTTATCAAACTTTCAGTATTTGAATCACTTTCGGAATGGGCAAACAATAGATGGTGTAATTCCTCGGAAAAACTTTCATTTCCCTAGAAAACTTAATTTTAAATTTTCAACCGCTAAAGTATTTAAAAAATATTTTTAACATCAAAATCGATGTACTCTTTCAGTATTGGTAAACTAAAAGTTAATCCTAACTTTTACTTTTACGATTCTTCCTAACAGTTTACACTCCCCTCTCATTACTGACAAACATATACTAATAATTTAATATCAAAACAAAATGAAGAGAAAGCATCTTTGTAATTGTATGATTTATTTATCTGTTACACTATCTGTTACTGTTATTTAATATCACGAATGTTACATTTTTCTGGTACTGTTATTTAATATACTACTACTCGCCCCCGGTTCATGGTAGCCAGGCGGGGTTTTTACCGTTATAAAATTCCAGGTAGATTTTGGAAGGGTTCGTCTCGAAATTCGGACCCTTCGCTCCACCTTAGTGACCATACCCTCTCAGCAGGAAGTGCCCGGGTTAAGACTGACCGCGTGTAATACGATTTGAAAAGTTATAAACAATTTAAATCGGCATATAATTGTTATCTCNTGTTAAAAATCTATGTATATTGTAGGTTAATATCTTGTATCATGCTATGAATTTGTATTTTGTACCAAATTCTGACAAGGGTTAAATGAAAGATGGGTGTCTTTAGTCCCAATGTCATCCAACAAAGACCTTTTGTATTGTAAATTCTAGCGTCATAAAAATATTTAGATGCTAGTCAAATATCGAATTTCAGGCAACCCTTTGCCTTTGAACTAGAGTTAATTTGTTTATCAAAAGAATAATCTACTTCTTTTCTTCTCTTTCTCTTTTCTCTGTTTTAATTTGGAGTATAATTTAAATATTTAGAAAATATTTTAGATTAAATTATCATTTATAGACGTTAAAACTGTATTTCTTTAAAAATGTTACTATTTAGTACTAAGAATAAGTTGTATTTGCGAAAGTGCTGTAAATATTACGTTAAAAAGGCTAAAATTATATTTGTGCAACCACAAATAAATATAGTCTGAATTTTACCTTAAAATGTTTCATTAGTTAAGGAAAGGTCTATCCATAAACGTAGATGCGTTAGATTTATTCTTTTGAGTTCGTATTTCTAAAATATTGAGGTTTTACCGTAATAATTATTGCAGAACAAGGTAAATATTCACATACAAAACATTTTTACTCAAATATCAATTTTTATTGAATTAATTACTTTTTACTCGATTTAATATAGGAAATCCCGCGTTAAGACTCCGAAAGACCCTCTCCTTCATCTGCTCACAAAATTCACAATAAATTCTTGTTAAATATATAAGTATAAAATATATGTACTACGTATTATATATCCTGATAGCTGCCTTTCAGTGCGGCGGGGGTGAACAAACCGTCCTCTCTATTCTCATATTATAGCAAACGGAATTTGCTTGCAGGCAACTTTCAATCTAGCTTTATTATCGAGGTGAGTAAATATTAGCTTCCTACCACAGAATATTTAGGATCTAGAAATCGAAAAAACGACAAGTGCTTCATATGAGTTGAGGAAGCTGAGTTACCATTCGATTGTTTAACAGTGTATTTACGTTTAATTATTTTAGTGTATTTATTTAAGTGTTTTAAACTGTATTTTCGTGTCCATAAGGTTGTTGTTGGACGATCGCTTGGTATCACCATAACAGCGGGAATAAAGTCCCCATCATCCGTCTCCCGTCTCGTTAGCATCAGAACCGTAGGTGCTCATGGGTAAGCACGTAAGTTCCTCAGGCGTTGTGTGGGGTCATGAGGTCGCATCTTAGGGACGTGCTTCAGTCTCTTTCTTGTCGCTCTCAAGTGCAGAAATAACGAGCTCAGGAAATGGATTCTGACACGGGTGGTTTTCTATTTTTTTGCTTTGAATGTTACTCTCTTTATATTTTCCTGACAAAGAAATTCATCGCCGACAAGGAAGGATTCGTTTCATTTATAAAGGTTTATTCTTAAGGATGACATAAAAATGACGTTTTTAATGGTGTCCAATGAAAAAGAAAGGGATCATTTATTAGGATTATAGTTTCAAAGTTTTTATAAATCAAAGGATAGGAATAAGTGAAATGAGCAAGATTAATAGTTCATATTCAATCGATTATAACATATTAAGGTTTTTGTCAATTTTTGTATAGTATTTCTTGTAGGATGAACTAAAATGTAAAAAATTTGAAAATTCATTTGTTCATTTTTATTTCGTATGCGATTGTTGTCACTTTGTTCGTTAAGAAATCTATGACTGTTTCATTCGACCAGAAAATCACTGTGTCAACAACATTTGATTATGGGGTTTTCACTGCTATGTTATTTCGATGGGAATAATTAGCTTTTATTACAGATGAGTTGTTTACAATGTAATTGTCTTCCAATATGTATTAAAGCGACACTAGGTTTTTGGTACCTTAAAATTATGAAATATTTTAATTTTATACATCACAGTCACACAGAGACAAAGTATCTGCCTTTTGCGTTAAATTTGCTCTTCTTATTCAATTTGAATATTCAAATACTTTCCAAGGAATAACTAAATGTTTGGTGGGGCCCTCGTGCGAAATGACCTAAGCCGTGGAAGCACTTTTAACGATACTACTACTACAATTAAATGTTCTGCGATGGCCAAGCATATTAATTCGCCACTAGATGTTGTTAGTTCCTCGTATTTGTTGGTTTGTGATTTGAAGGCTCTGCTTCATTTTTTGGACGTTATTACGTATGATGAGACTCAGAAAGTAGCTATTTCTTAACTCTTTCCCTGCATACAGTGGCAATCAAGTTAATCGTCAAGAAATGTATACACCTTTTCTTTCTTTCCGCGATCGAATGTATTGAATGTTAAAAAACCTGAGGATCTACTATGAACTTCCTCGTCAGGTTAAATCTATTTAATTAATTATGCTCTTCATCTACTAACGATGCATTGTCCTTGTTCGTCCATGCTATTTTTCTCACCATTAGATCTAAATTACGCTGTGATTCCTAAGTGAACTGACATCGCGAAGTATTGCTTTATCACTGCTTCACATCGGAATCTTTTTATAGGAAGGAGTAAGATCATTTCCGATACACCTCAATTGAAAGACTCAATAGATTAAAACTTGTGTTCTAACTTGGATACTTAGACGGCCAATTGTCGTAATGTTATAGTTTATTGCATTGATCGTAGAAATTCATTGCAATGTCGGAATTAATTTATCAAACTTTCAGTATTTGAATCACTTTCGGAATGGGCAAACAATAGATGGTGTAATTCCTCGGAAAAACTTTCATTTCCCTAGAAAACTTAATTTTAAATTTTCAACCGCTAAAGTATTTAAAAAATATTTTTAACATCAAAATCGATGTACTCTTTCAGTATTGGTAAACTAAAAGTTAATCCTAACTTTTACTTTTACGATTCTTCCTAACAGTTTACACTCCCCTCTCATTACTGACAAACATATACTAATAATTTAATATCAAAACAAAATGAAGAGAAAGCATCTTTGTAATTGTATGATTTATTTATCTGTTACACTATCTGTTACTGTTATTTAATATCACGAATGTTACATTTTTCTGGTACTGTTATTTAATATACTACTACTCGCCCCCGGTTCATGGTAGCCAGGCGGGGTTTTTACCGTTATAAAATTCCAGGTAGATTTTGGAAGGGTTCGTCTCGAAATTCGGACCCTTCGCTCCACCTTAGTGACCATACCCTCTCAGCAGGAAGTGCCCGGGTTAAGACTGACCGCGTGTAATACGATTTGAAAAGTTATAAACAATTTAAATCGGCATATAATTGTTATCTCCGTCGTATCACTCGTTCAGAGAGATCCACGNAGGCTTGTAAAATTTTCCGTTAAATTAATTTGTATTCCTGTTGTAAGAAATCCGGGAATATTTCGGAAAAGATATTTTCGAATTATTTTTGACCAGAATGTTATATCTACGAATATAATGATGTATTTTCGGCAAGTGCCCTATCCATATATTACCTCCACCTACTCAAATTAGCGGACGATTTCGAAAAAGATTCAACAAGTCTTTAAATTACAGTTAATTCAAATCATGTTCATACAAATACAAATCATCATTATACAAATTTTATTTAAAATTTATAGCATTTATTTCAAAGAAATTTCACTCTTTAGTTTCATAAGGAATCGTCATTTCAAAATTTTGTTTAAAAGTAAATTCCACCCTTTCAATTATTTTTATATTCACTGTTCGTAATGGAGGAGTCTTGTTCGGGGAAAAGCTCCCTTACCCTTGGCCATTGCGTTCCTTCGACTTTTTGCTGTGCAGTACTCCAAAATACACGATTTGATTGGAAGACAGAATTCCCTAGGTAATTGTATCCTTTGATTAACGGAAGTGAAATTTGGAAAATATTATTTTTTTAGTATTTTATTTTGTCCAAAAAATAAAATTTCCTAAACACTACAGTGTGAGATGATTTTTCTTTTGTGTCTTTATGTTGAATTATTTAGGGGTTATCTAGGGAGGGATTCTTAGGTTTATAGGAAAGGCTAACTTCTACTATAAATGCAATAAAAATGGAATCAGATTTATATTTACATATATTCCCTGCGAGTGCCGTGTGTGACTGTAAATATTTAAACAATTACAATTTACCTCCCATAACCTTGATTTTTTAAAACCAATTTTCGCTCGAAGGGAGGGAGGTTACACCCAAAACACCCCCCTGGCCAAGTCGTTGAACGTATCTGCTACAGTATCCCCCCCCCCCCCCCCTCGGTAACTGCCGCCCTTAGGCACTCTTTTCACACCCCTGTGCTTGTAGATTAAGTGATATAATTTTAAGTTTTTAAGAAACAACAAATGTTATCCTTTCTCAAGTCGAGTTTATGAACTGTTGAATTTGTACTGTAAATTAAATGGTTTTAAGAGTAAAATAAGTAAAAGAGACTGAATGAAAATGTTGTGATTTCATATTTACTCCTGATTCTATAATGTAATTTAATGTCTGGCGGATATAAGAGGTAACTATATTGAATTACGCAGGTGTAAACATAGAAACATTCTCTGCACCATCCGCTCCAGAGAAATGTCTATCATAGGAAAACAGAGAGACTATTGTATCACAAAGGTACGAGTTAGTTAACTCGTAGTTAGCATCGGCTCAAATTAATATTAAACGAAAATAACCGACCTATGAATTTTTTTCAGGTAAGAGCTTAATCCATTCTATATTTTGGAACAGAGGCTCTCTCTCTCTCTCTCTCTGAAGTATTAATTTGATTGATTAGTGAGTTAATTAACAGAGAAACCAATCGCTTACAAGTTTACTTGGTTTACGTAGGCGCAAATATAGTACTTTCTTAGAAAGATATACTGAAGGAATAACAGGAAATATCTGAGAATTACTCAAAAATTAGCGAAGAGTTATTAAGTTGCAAGGCTGAGTTGTTAGTTCTTTTCCTTCGATATCTTCACGTTCAAGTCTCACGTCGCTGTAAACGTTTGTCTCATCAAATCTGCGCACCATTCGGCTAGAAGTAAATGCTCTTCCTTGAAATATACACATTTTATAGTTTAGGTAATGTTTCACTCAAAAGCTACCTTTGAGATATCAGTGTTACGATTGCTGAAGAAAAACTGTTATTTCAATCCTTTCCATTCTTCTTTATTCATTTTATTGGCGGATGCAGGGGTTGGTCCTTGATTCCCTTGATGACTTTGTAGTACTTGCAATTTGCCAAGGATCTGACGAGGTGCTCGAATGAAAATCAGCTTGTGAAGATATTCCACCATCACTATATATCTTCTACATTTATTTCGACAAAGTTCATTTTATAGAGTTAATTGAAGATGAGTTCATAAGAAAATTGTGAAAGTGTCGCTCCGCTTTAAGAGTTTCGAGATCCGCACCTGTCTCTCGATATCAGTAACCACGTTGAGGTATAGTTAATCCTCGTAAGTCGAAGATTCACTACGTCATTTTTAATCGCATTTTTCTCAATGGCCAGTTATCATGTAATCGCGCGTGCCTTCGTGCTGTTCTGTTATTGATGACGTTCTCATTCACCTGCTAATTGTTCAAGGAGATACTAAAGAGGATAAACGCAGATGCCTGAAAGGTCTCGGCGCGGAGTGCGGAAGTCTTGCGATGGCATAAAAAGGGACTCCATGGAGATAAGAATCAATTCGGTCTCCGAGGGAAAAGCAACGGCACCGCGTCAAATGCACTTGAAATGACGATTGCGTGTCTCAGCGTCATTTAGAGAGCAGTATGAAGAACGAAATCTCTACTGAAGATATGGGGAGGAATCCAAGAAAAAAAAACAGTAAACTAATACTGTATTTTTAACTCGATCAACAGACAATTTCACAAGAAATGTCACAAAATTTCACTGACGAAGCGCTCGCTGTGGCAATTACAGTAAAGCCCAAATTTATCCTTCCCGCATTTGACATTTCGCCGGATCTATCGTTCGTTTCCAATGGTACCGACTACAGCCCATAAGGAGCAATGTTAAATAATACCGCATCTATCGTTTATCGAGGTGCCGCTTTCCCGCATCTATCGTTCAAATCTTTTGGCCCTAACTAGAAATTTTCCCCAGTCTATCATTTTCAAAATTACCTTACAGAAAAGAGAGACTTGGGGTTCAGTAAGGGTCACTGTAACCATATTTTTGAAGAACACTTCCCCATCCTCTAGGAAGGATATTAATATCTTTTGCAGTCATTTTTTATGGTGACACTATTACTTCCGCTCCTTTTGTCTGTAACCTTTCAATTCCAGGAAATGAAACTGTTAGAAATACGTGACAGTATTGGAAGCCAGTGACAGCTGAAAATGAACTTATTTTAAGTGGAAAACGTTCGGAGACGTTAGGTCCGTTTGGGCCCTGTTTTGATTTAAGGCCTATTATTATCTTTCAACCTGTTTGAACTGTTTCTTGGAGTTCGATTAAGAATGTACATCTTCAAGGTAAATCTTTAAATAAATCCTTTATTTTTATTCTATTTTTGTTCAATATATTTAGGATTATTTTAGTACTGAGCACATTATAAACTCTCGTTGTTTTTGTTTTAATAATATGTGTGGTACTCATTCCTCAGTTTCGTCGTTTTCCGCAACCCTCGATCTCCTTATTCCCTCGGTCCCTACGATAACGATAGATTGACGCTCTGCTGTATGTTGCTGTTGAAAACTAACAGATTTCCGTTGCCTATAATTCAGATAGGATATTTTTAGCCCCATTTCGAATTTCGATGATAATGAGAGAAGAGAATGTATCCAAGGAAATATAAACAAATTTACATTCGTCTCGGCGAAGCGCAGCTGTACTCCGAATCTCAGTTAACTCTGTCGCTATAAATGGAGAGATGCATGAGCGCAGCAGCTGACCTTCATGACGACTCCTTAAACCAGTTCGTGTTTGCTTAGCTTTCCTACGTATCAATTTCAACTTATTTACTACGCCACTCGCTGTTATTGCTCCAGATAACATTCCATTGTAAAAATTGTGCAAACTTGAGCAAAATTATGTTTAAAAGTGCCTCGGTGTTTTACTTTCTGATTTTGTTTCTCCCAATTCTCCCACGTTTTTAGCAGTTGGCTTTTTACTAACATTTTTAGAAATTTTACCATTGTTTTTCCGGTATTTTACAAGTATTTTCCCGGATTTTTTCTGGTATTTTACCGGTTGTTTTACCGATATATTTAAGATACTATCCGACGACCGAAATTACTCTTCAACGAATAAATTAGCTCATTAACTTTAATTCATGGGATTATTTCCTCATTGAAGTTAGTTCAATTACAGCTAAATATAGTTTCTTAGCTTAGCAGAGACTTTTTGCGTATTGATGAAATATCTTCCACATGCAATAATTTGTTCTGAAATCAGCTATAGCGCAAAATTCACCTTTGAAAAATAAGTACACGTTTCGATAGTCTTATTTACATGAGTGTTAGTAAAAATTTCTACTTTTAGATGACCAAACCACTCTTGCAATACTTAGATCTTATCTCCATGGAGGGAAAATACCATTACCTTATCTTAAAAATCTTTGAATTGGTAATATTTAAAGCAAGCTTTTACGAGTTATGTTGCCTTTCACCCTTGCTAACATGAATTTACCCCAATAAGTTCATAATTAATTTAAGCAAATGCATTTCGTACTTAGTATTTTATCATAAGCCTTAATTATGTTAATGTTTTGAAAATTAAGGCAATATACTTTCGAGAAACAATCCCATAAGATGGACCACTCAGGTACATATATACATATATATGTATATATGCAGGCCCTCGAATTCTGCTGCCAGATGCGAGATGTAGTGTGGTAATTTCTAAAGTTTATCTAATTCAGCTATTTTTCTTTTCTCATAAAGTGATTGAACTTCTAATTTTTTACTCATAGTGTTCATTAAAATAAGAATAATAAAACTCTCATATTTTATTTTTGTAGATGGTACCGATTGTAAGATTTGGTATAGTAGAGGAGGTGAATAATAATAATAATAATAAAACGTCTTTATTTGAGGGCGAGATTGAGACATCCTAGTCCCTTCTCACATCTAACCCCAAGAATCAGTGACAGCACGTCGTTGAAAATGAAAGCGTCTGGTGAAGGTGAATAGTCCCGAAGGCAACTCCTCTCTTTGGCCACTCGATAGCTCGAGAATCATGCTTGAGTTACCGAAAAGCAATTCTTTTTCCCAACATTCTCAGATCACTTGACCAAAAACGTGTTGCGGCACCCGCATGCGCTTAGGCCTCTGAAAAAAAACGAAATTTATGTGCGGGGATCTGTGAAAACCGCAACTTCAGGAAGTAATCTATTTGCTTAGCGGGATAGGTGAGCTTTAAAGTCAGGTACTACCCGGGGGCTCTCGAAGATTACTACCTCTTACAGCTTCCTCTTCTTCCCGCCTACCTTCCTCCCTCTGCAGCACCAACGGCATGGAGTTATGAAGAATGTTATATAGAACGCTAAATGGGGAAGTTGTCAGAAGAGCACTTTGACAGAAGAGAACGATGTCGGACGGAAGGGTAGCCACTTGCTCAGGATAATAAACATTTTCATATGAAGTAAAAATGAATCCTGTATATTACGATGTCTATGAAAATGCTCCGTTACCGTTTTTGCACTCATTCGGGAACAATCTGCTTAAATTATGATGGTTTTAAGGGAAAATTCTGTAGTTCTCGTGTCGAGTGAAATCATTTAAATGCTAAAAGAGTGGTGTAACTTGTCGTGATGAAACTGCTGAAGGTTAAGGAAGGTCACTCTTGAAGCATCTTACGCTCGCGATTTTCTGTGTGTAAAAAGAATTGCGTGAAAAAATAATTTCAGGGAAATTCTTCGAGAATATTAAGTGTACTTGGATTGTGACATAGGATATTAAAATTGTTGAAAGCAAAAAATATATCTCTAAAATAAAAGGGAATTTAGTGAAAGATGATAGACACAGAGTCAGGCAAATATGATAGGGATTTTAGAAGATTTCTTTTTTTTTTGTACGAGAAAATTCTATGAAACCCTAAAACTTCTTCCCATAATCATTCATATCATAATCAATAAGTGGGCAAAATTTGAAGGGAGGATTGCTCTTATATTCACGAAGTTATCATTTAAAGAGAAACTGTATGAGAATAATTATCAACAAGGCAAGTGGCTGCATACTTCATCTCTATTCATCTTCTATGTCTTTGTGGATAGCAAAAGGCTAAAAGCTTCATTATCAAAATAATCTGTAGCATAATCTATCGGAAATTATAGTTATGGGTTCATAAGTGATTTCTTATTCAGTCACATGCTTTCCCATAATTTATTTCTGATTTTGTTTGTGTTTAGCGATTACAAACTGTTCATTTCAAGCGTTGATTTTTTTTCACTTTCTACTCTCCTTAGAGAGACGAAGGACTTAGATGTTTGAAGAGCCGAATGGTTATGTCGGTTTAGAGATGGTGAAACATAAAAATCGGGAAAATATTTAATACCATCGATGAGGTAATTTCTTCACTCAAGAGAAACCACGTTTTGTTTAAAAGAAGGCGAGTTTTAACACCACTCATGATGGTTGTAGGGCGTTATTCATAAAATCTAGTAAGACATTAAAGAGTTTGTATCCTGATTAGCCAGAGTGTGTGAACAGGACCGAGGGAGGACGTGACGACATAAATTACTTAACTCTAATTACAAATTCGATATTCCAAAGAAACACTAACTTATTTGATTCAAAACCTCTCACTCGGAAACGATTTGGCATATTTGGAAAAAATACCATACAGTTATAAAATCATAGTAGTCACTATTTAAAGCAATGAAAGATGTAATTCTAAGAAATGCGACCAGTTTCTTGCTAACACTCAACGATATTTTTAATGGTGTCCTTTGGGCTGGCTGACAGATAAACATTTCTATCTGATTTCTTGTTCTAATACGAGCACGAAACGTTATCCTAGAGGGTAAATTGTGTAAAATATGGCAAAATTAATTAAAGCAATGCGTTGAAACGCTGTGACTCAAAGAAAATGTATAAAATTAGAGATGAAGTCAATAACTGTGTACATTTATTCAAGCTATATAATAGATATATATATGAGAATCATTCTCCGTCATGAGCAAAGAACTTCCCCCTGCCCAAAATTTTGTTTTGTATAATAAGTATATTGATGAATAATTTACCCTTGCTTCCATCAGTATGCAAACACTTAACCGCGAACAAGTTACCTATTGATTCGAAGACGTATTTGCTGCTGCGGGTTTTCTGCAGCATAAAACTTTCTTCCGGGTTACGGAGCGTTGTCATATTCATAAAAGATTTATTCATATAACAACGATTCGTAATCCGGAAGAGAGTTTTACCAAGTTAATATTTATTAATCGATATATGTATATATACGGGCCTCATAAACAACCATTTTTATTCAGATCGTAACGATGAAGAATCCCAGTTTTATCTGATGAATAACTCAAATTTAATGAGATTAAATATCTTTATCTAATACTCTGAAACCCGAAGTGTCAGTGGATTAGATAAAATAGATACATTTCGATGGAAAGAAAGATGACACATCTTTCCTGAAAGAAACGTACCAACATTCCATTTTCCTTCCTGACTCAATTCTTCCTCGACGATGCGCTCTCAGACGCTAATAAAACACAATCGCGAACATAAGCTCGTTAAAATGCCTTCATGTTCATTCCCAAGGATGACACGGAGTTCCTTCCGTTTCCCACATTCGTATCCTTCTCCTTTCCTCCGTTCCTCTCCGCTCTTTTATCACGCCCACATTCGCAACGGTACTTAAACTGTCTCGCTGGATCCGAATCCATTGTTTTTATTATTTTTTCCACGTTTTCCGCGCGCTGCGCCGCTTCGAAACCGTTGGGTGCAAATATTCGGTCCCGTTCCCGCGATCGCCCTATCTTCCTACGCGCATTTTCCGCGAAAGAACGATGTGCTCATCTGCACTTTAAGGTACCTGTACTTATTATTGTACCTTTTCCCCGAGATGCAGAAGAAGCACTCTTTGTTTAGGTATGTTGTTGAATTCGGAGGGGATATTACAATAATGCGATAAGGGTCTTTGGGAGAAGCTTTTTCCGTTAGCTTTGGAAGGGATAATTTGGAGAATTGCAGTTTCAAGGGAGACAAAATTCCCTTAGATTGACCTTAAGCCATGCGGCCTTATGTTAATGAAGTAATCTCTTTAGATAGACAGTAATTTCTGCTTTTCTTGCTTTGTTTTATCGACCGTTCTCTCTCCCGTCCCTCCTTCAACTCTGATATTTTTGATATTATTATGTTCAACCATTATTATGTTATACTATTTTATTTATATATGTGATATATTAGCACAGAAATTAACTATAGTTTCCCTGCAAATAAATCATGCCATAACCTTCTGTATATATAATTTATTAGCATAGAGATTAACTTTAATAATAACTTTATTTAATAATAATAACTTTAACTCTTACAATCAATGTAATACCATACCCTGAAGTGAGCATTCATTAAAGTCCATTTTAGTAAACATTATAATATCTCGATATTATACATATAACTCACATGAAAATGTCAATACGAACCAACAAAATTAGCCTATTGCTAACCAGATTTCCCTTTGAAACCTTTAAAATTAGGCTCAACGTAACATTCAAGGTTCGTTCAATGTCCTCCAAAACATATCAGTCATATGAACCATTTCCAGCTTACATCATGCAATGGGAATGGAGGTGTGTGCTAAGTGTGTCCACTCCCACGCCTCCTTTCATTTCTTTTACATAACCGGATAGGCTACTTTATTATTCAAATGCCTTTCCAAATAAATCGTGATACTATGTCAATACCTCTGAATTTGGGTCCCAAACAGGATTCGACTCTCATGCTGGCCTTTAGCGTAACCGTAATCCTTCAGATCTTTAAACCATCCGAGAAAACATTTTATCGGAATGTTACAAAACTCATCGTATAGCTATATAAAAATCGGATATGATAAATTTTATTCATAATGAAAAATAAAATTCGTTTTTTGATGTTGCGTCTTCTCCAGAACATATTTTTAAGTATTTCACAGATATTGTTCCTAGAAGAATCCTAGCTTGAAATGTTACAGTGGGCAATAGAATTATATAATTGCTTCTAAAGATAACTATACTGCGAATGATCTAATTTATAATTACTTGCTGTTTCATTTCCCTTAAATCTTTGGTGGTGGTAAACGATTAGCAAACTAGATATTTTATCACGTTTATGAGGAACGCTAAGCTGATGGAGAATAATGAACCATCTGATTGCTTTAATCCGTAGTTCGCTAAGATGCAGACTTCTAGTAAAATATTCTATAGAAACACGATGAGATTAATTTATTTAAGTCTTATTCTCTAAATTCAATTAAGTTTTTGTTGTCATTCTAAGAAAATGTTATATTTGTAGTTGAAGGCAATAAGCAGTTTATAGGCCATGACGATGTACTAGATTAGCATGAAATGTTTTCTTACCAGTACATTTTCGTAAGTATCACAAGACACCTATTCAGCATTTTTCTAGATACATTTCTGTTGAAATAGTTTGCTGAATCATTAGGTTCCTTATTAATTACTTAAATACTTACTAATTAAATACCATAATTTTTCTTGTCTCTTGAGAAATATGTCAAACGTTTAATGAACAATAATTATTAATTGATCAAATTCATAAGAATGATTTCACCAGCGGAGTTTTTCATTAAGTCTTAGCTTCTAGCAAAACTAATTTGCAGCGGGTAAATAACTACACTAAGGCGGTTTATCGCCCAACACAAAAGGGAAACCATTTCCAGTTGTTAGCGCTGTACACGCAATTTGAGGAAAATCTCACATAATGATAATATATTCGCTGCTATTCGAGCAGAGCATTTGTAATCGTTATCTAAATCTGCATTCCTAGCGGCTGACAGAAGCCATAGCCTTGGCCTTTGTGAGATCTCACTGCATTCACCACTTCCGCACACCCGGAAAAGTTCCTTCCCTCCGCCCGCAGAATGGCGCAATTAGAAGCGAGAAGATGCACTCTATTCGACTAATTAAAAAGGGGAAATTATAAGTAATTTTCTTTTGAATGCGATGTAAGCAATTGCCTTTGCCATTTCGATTACCTTCTTCAAATTAGAATAGATTTCCATTGCGGAATCTTTTTCATTCGCATCCTGGAATTTTTCCCACTATTTCTAGTTATTTCTTTTTCTTTGAAGCATTCCATTAATTAATTTAGCCAGTGGCGCAGCTAAAGGGGCATTTTGGGAGTTGACCCCTCTCTCCCAGGACCTAAATGGGCTCTACACTATCGATGTCATGAGAAGTAAATTGCGGTTGTTTAAATACTTTGCTATTCATGCCACTGGTGACACGCAATCAGAATAGTACACAAAGTAAATCTGACTCCACCCTTAATTACATTTAGGCCAGAAGCTTGCCTGCCCCGTGTATGTAGATAATTTTGCGTTCGCTCTATGGAGCAGAACCCCCTGCAGAGACAAATCCTGCTTTAGTAATCATCGAATAAGATACATTACTACATTAATACATTTTGCCAGAGTCGCACTCACCCTATCTGCCGCCCGGGAACGAACATAATTTGCAGCCCCTTAAAATTAAATACAAAATCCATGCATATCCTGATATGCAAGTAAAAATTATTTTGTAATACTTAAAAGCACTATTAATTTATGAATTTGTTCTCCAGTTTACATTGGCCACAATACATTAGTAACAGTTAATTATGCATATTCCGTATGCTAACATTGTGAACGTTCATTATAGTTCACATTACTTTTGACTATCATTATCTTAGTAGCAACGGTCACGGAAGTTTCAATAAAACACGCTAAGCTATATGCAAATTAGGAAAGACTCCGATTAAATTTCTAGAACCTTAAGAGGATTTATTATTTGTGCCCGAACTCTTACATTGATTCCAATTCTTCGATAAATAAACAGTAAAATTATTCTCTTATCGTCTTGTGCAATCCCTACTTCTTTACTCTTAATATTTACCAATCTTAAATTCCACTCTTTAAATCTATAATATCTTCTAGATAAGCCAAGTGTATTACAAAAAACAACAAATAATGTCGTTGTGATAATAATAACGGTTGACTACACTTCTTTTGCTGCCCTCGGGTGCAATGCACCCCTTGCACCCATAGGACGGCGCGGCTCTGCATATTGCTTACTCTCCATGCGCTGAACAATTAAGTATAGTGCGCACAGCTATGGTAAAGGAGATTGAAAAACCAACCTGTTTGTAGAAAAAACAAACGAGATGTTAGTTTCAAAAAGTGACAGCGAACCTAAAATTAATTCAATTAAAATCGAGGGAAGGAATTCTGTTGTTTCTCTTGTTGCATAATTACCGCAGATAATACTGCAATGACAAAGAAAGCTTTCGAAAGTAAAAGGAAAGTTTAAAGAAACGATCATGATATTGGAGACAAGAAAGTATATTGCAAGAACTTTTGAGTATGCTTTTATTCGGAAGTGAATAATGGACATTGAAAAAATGGAAAAGTTTCGTTCGTGGGCCACGGAGATGTGAATTTGGGGAATATGAAAGAGCGCTGGGAACAAAAGAAATCCAATTTTGGAGTACTAAGGGAAATTAATAAGAGAGGAGTTTATTAAAAGAGATGATAAAAGGGAAGTGGAATTCATTGTACACACATCTTCTAAGAAATGTCGATTTCTCAGGAATTATAATGGAATCAAAAATCGTGGGACGAAATGGAGGGCCGAAACTGAAGTTCCTAGAAAACGTAGAGCATCATGGGAGCTCTAGGATATCAGTAGTTAAAATGTAACAATATAGAGAGAAAACAATTTTTGCAACTACAAGACTTGACTTTAAAGGAAAATGACGATGGATTTGCAGGAAGAGGCAAACATATTTGGCAGAACTGATGAATTTGTTTCATGTAGTTTGCACGTAAAACTTTACCGAAAATAACAGTGAACTTGCATGACAAATTATCGATTACAGGAAATGAATTACTTCCTACAACATTCGGTAATCTAATATTTCTACAAATTTTCTGCCTTGAATAATAAAATTGCTAAATGTATATTATACTTCTTTCTTTAAGTGACGGTACTTTTCCGTGTTCTTTCTCAATTCCATGTCCTTATAATACATGTTTTTGTACTCTTAACGGTTAATTACAGCCAAAATTCTCTAATTAGACTTCCTCTTCATTTCAGTTGAATTTGCGTCCTGTTGGACGCACTAGTTAATGGATACCCAATCTACGGCGCTTCCACCGAAAGTTGATTTATTCTTCATAATCGTTATAAAGATAAATGGAAAGAAATTAAAAACTAATTTGTCACTCGATTTACATAATATACGCAAATATACTCATTTACTCAAAAACGTAACCTACCTTAGATGGATTCCAGATGTGTCTATATACGAGTAAGTCAAGAAAGTAGTCTTAGTAGTAAGAAAGTAGTGGTTATTCTGGTAGCGCGTTTAATATGCTTTAAGGCGCATTATTATAGTTTGTTTGACGAATCTCCGATAACAAATTATATAATTTACGCAGGAACTGTGAAATACTGGTATTATACTTTATTATGCCCTACTCGAGTCTTAATCTGAGTTGTCTACCTCGGATTGAGATGTACATATTACGAGGAAAATTGTTCCATAGGCAACTTATTCACGATCATCTAAACATCTACATAAATACCCTGCATTCTGCCTTTCGGCAAAGGGTGTAAACACCTAGCATTCGAGTTACCTCTTTTGCTTATTCTTGTCACGTATTGTTCCCGGACAGAACGAGTCCCTAAAACGACTTGTCCTCGCATCTATTTCCCTTATTTTACTCTCGGATCGGCGGAAGTAGCAGAAGGGGGTCGCACACTACCATTTACGCCTCCTGCAAATGTAATTTCTCAAGTAATCGCAGCCTAGCTTCTAATCTCCATTTTTACAAGGATTCCCAACCTGCGTCTGAAAGCAAATGCGTATCCCTTGCTTTTCTATTGTAGCACTTTTTAACAACTCGTATCCTCTCGCACTGCACTTTCTCGAGTTCGCGAGCATTCGTTTCATCTGCTGGGTCCCATACACTCGCCGCATATTCCAGATGGGGCCTAATTAAGGTGAATTAAAAATGCTCTCTAACCTTTTTATCGCATCTACCTACAGTGCGCATTATAAACCGAGCTTTTTAGTTGCTTTACCGCACATTGATATAAATCAGGAAGAGAGAGGTCCGATTACGCTGCCTTGAGGTACGCCTGAAGTGCCGATTCTATCCGAACTAACTTCATCAAGTACCGCTTGCCGTTCTCTCTCGTATAAGAAATTCTTAATCCAATTACTTCCTTATTAATACATGTTAATTTGTAAATTAATTTGTAGTGAGGGACCATGTCGAAAGCTTTCTCGGAGTCAAGGAAAATAGCGTCCACTTGCTTTTTGTTCTTAGCAGACTTTAAGATATAATGGACGAATAAAGTTTAGTTTCGTTGTTTTTTGTTCTTAGCAGACTTTAAGATATAATGGACGAATAAAGTTTAGTTTCGCATGATCGCTTCTTTCTAAATCCGTGTTGGTTCTTACTGAGGAAACTATTGCTGTCTAAGAACTTCGTAAGTGAACTAACAGCGACGTGCTTCATTTTTTTCCGGACAGCGAAGTAATTAAGATAGATCTATTCCTGGATAGAATGTCCTGGGTCCTCTTTTAAACCGCTTTTATAAACAGGCGTAACATTCGCTGACTTCCAATCTATTGGGACTATCTTCTAACATGGATTTGTCAAATATAGTTTTGAGGTAAGGGGCCTGCCAGTTCTTTCAATATTCTAGCCGGAATACCTTCTGGACCTGGCAATTTATTCGATTTAATATTACGCAAGAGTTTTGTAATTCCATCTTCGATAAAGCGTATGCTTGGCATCGGCGTGAGTGTGTTAATCTCCGGAAGGGTATCTCTGCAACTATCGGGCGTGAATACGCTTTGATAAAATTTATTTAAGATACGCGATTTAAGTTATATCTCCGTCGCTATATTTCACAGTACATCTCTAACGTAGCACCAGAAAACTTTACAGTACTCTTCTAAGTATTTCGCAAGAAATGTTTTCTTAAAATTGCTGAGGGCGTTACGCATAGCATGCTTGGTGTCGGATCTCGCTTTCTTGTGCTTCTGTAGCAATAATGCTTCTCTTGGACTCGAACCAAACTGATCTTTCCCCGCTATGGCCATTATTTTTTCGTGCAGCGCAGAGTTTGCGAAGAGTCTTTCTAACCTCGCTATCATACCATCCAGGTTCGCAATCGTGTTATTTTTTCCCTTTACTTTCTATTAATGTAACTAAATATGACCTCGTATTAAACCGTACGATGTTCCAGTTAAACCGTACGATGGTCCCAGTTTACAATCCAGCTCACATAATTTAAGAAAAGACCCACGACCACTTCAGTCTGGATGATTGATCTTCTCAGAAATGTTTCTTTTTTTTAATCTTTTTCGGAACGAATTTTTATCATGACAAGTAATCCATGCAACTTCAGTCGACAAAAGTGTCTTTTCAAAACATACAATGATGCATGTGTATACAGAAGTTAGTCATCATAATACCATGGAAGTATAAAAATGTCTTAACACGATTAACTTAACTTAAACAATTATTTACGGAACAATTTTAACATAATATTTTTAGATCAGGATTCAGATTCCAGGAAACAATTAGATCACCTCATATGAATAGCTTATATTGCATATTGCATATAGAAGGTGTCTGGAAAAGCAATTTCACGTTTATTTAACATAGTGAATAGCTAAGATACAATTAAAAGAAAAGACACTGCTAAGGTACCCCTGAGCCAAAGTTGGCTCGTCAGGAGGTGCCGCGTTACCAGCATACAAGTGTAATTACAATTAACAAAATTACATATAATTATTAAATTTTCAAACTATAAAATTGAAATTAAAAAATTGATTATCATTAAATTTTTCAATCAGTAATGAAAAATTAAATAAAGGATTGACAGTTCAGTTCGTTAAGAAATCCACATTTTACATGTAAATAGATATGATGGCATCTCAAGATTAGAAGAGAGTGACTTTGAAAAGTATTCAGGTTCAGGGTACATCACTAATGGGAATTTAGGTATAAATGGACGAACTATGTTTTCAAATCTTGTCAGTGATGTGCGTTAGAGTAGTCTCTATAATCTTGCATTGAGATCTCTATCTATGAATGAGTAAATTTGTCGTCTTCCCTTTGCCTCTGAATTGCGAGGAGTATATTCCACGTATCTCAGCCTCCCTTAGTTAAACTTATGAGCAAAGGTCTGTTTCGTGTCCCACTATTAAGCCGTAACTCTTCGTCGAGTGTCCTTGCACTAGCATGGAGAACCTCCAATGACTGGAGGATACAAAATAAAGTATGCACGCGCGTTTCGCGCCATCTGCAGTAATGGCAGTCCCGACCTCTTCGGTCTGGAGACAAGCTGAACCGCTCCCAGGCGTATAGGTTGAAGACATTCGAGAACAGATACGGAACAGGTCTCTTCTAATGATGTAAACCGATTTGTATGGACCGCAGTGGATCTTAGATCAAAATGGCACATTGAGCGAATATTTACCGATTTGTTTGTTTCTTACTATACGGTACCGTTTCGATTTTTGTCGGACGTTGTTGCTCCATAAAGAAAGTTTTCGAGGCGCATTGTATCCTTGAGTCTTTGTCTGGAAATCAGCCAAATAAACTGCCAAGTTGTGAATAGTAAGTACAGTAAAGTCTCGATTATCCGAATTAATGTGGACCGGAGTCATTTTGGATCGTAGAGAACTCAGATAATACGGAATGGTCGTCTTGCGTGCGTAAATTATGAAATAGTCAAACTATTTTAATGCTTTGCCGTATCACGACCTGTATTCACAATTACAATATAACTTTGATGTAAAAATAAAATATTTCTCGTTTCCTTATTAATATATACGTCAAATGCCCAGATGCAGTTCTCACGTCTTTTTTTCCGATTATCTCCAGATTATTTATTATGCCGACGTTTGCACATCTGCTGAACTGTCCTTTCGCAGTTACTGCAAAAGTAATTTCAACGGTGTGCATACGTATGTAAGTGAAAAGGGCAAAACACACAAATATGTACTTCAGATAATATGGAACCTCAATTAATTGGGCTCGGATAATCGAGACTGCTGTATATCATATAATTGATCTCAATTCAATTGATTTAATACGCAATGTCTCTTGAAAACAAACATAATTTCAACCGCTCTTATTGATCATTTTTTGAGTCTTTACATTGCCATGATCAAAATTACGTAACAGTAAATGAATCATAGTTTTGAAATGAAACCAAAAATTTTAAAATCATTATGTGTTTTATCAATATATAACTATCGTCATATTTACTTGGGTTTTCAATTGAATATACGGAGGCTCTAACGCTCCAAGGATATAACCATATGCTACACTTAATCAATTCCTTTAAAGCAAGGATCACTCGGCAATTCTTTAGCAAACGGTAGTTGGTGAAGCGATTCTCTCTCGTTCCGGGAGTCAGTTGTGACATCATCATCCAAATGTGGCGAGGACTTCAACGTCTGCCAGTTGGAGAGGTTTTTTTGACTCGGAACATGGGAAAAGTAACTGGGATACGAGAGGGATTTCAACGGAAACTCTAATTTTACACCCTGGTGTTCACTGAAAAGAGCACACGAGACCCTGCGTTGCATAATTGAGGAAATACTCGAAAATCAGCGAAATTCCACGTCCAATAGAGTAATGCGCCGGAGTCACTTTTTTTGGGAAATTTTTAAGAGGAAAAAAATCTTGTGGGAACAAGAGTTCCGTATTTTTCTACGGAAGAAGATTATCTTTTTCTTCCGTAACGGTTGATCTTTTTTTGTCAGTCATTAAGAAACTTTAAAAAGAATATAATTTTGAGCGGAAATTCTTATAAAATTACTTCGGTTCAGTTTGTGACGCGCACAAAATTTTCAAAATGATACGTCAAATAGCATTATAAATGGAAAACTATTGCCATCTGCACTAAAGAGCCAAGTATTACGTTTAACGTCGGAACATGCTCAGTCAGTGGTTTGCTGATGCGGATCTTACGTATATTCAAAAGAATTGGATTTGCTTTCACAAGAGGAACCTTCCTTCTCCCCCTTCTTAAGTAAATGAAAGCATATCAATTTGAAGAGCTGCTGAATATTAGTCTGCTACTGGATTTAACACCCGGTATTATTTTGTATGATTTAAACGGTTAAGTAGATGGGCTTTTAAGTGAAAGAACTTGAGACATCGATGAACTTGTAACATTGATGAATAAAAACACTGAACCAATTTGCGGTGAAAGATAAAATGAGGAAAAGCTTAGCTGCTTATTGTCCTGTGTGTACATAGAAATGGTCCCTTTGCATATGTTGCAGGGACGCAGGGTCCCGTCGTGCCATGTTATACGATGTTTCTTCAAAGACAATTATTTATCCTTGCTGTTTATATTCGATATTCGATCAAAACATAGAGTTTTTTCGTTATTCGAAATTTTATCCCTTTTCTTAAATTTTACTGATCCGGAAGAAAGTGAAAAATATTCGTGGGCGTAGAAAATGGATTGTTGAATTCAGTGAGGTATTCTAATGTTTTTGAGAGTATTTCTGAATGAATGGAATCTCCGTTCCATTCGAGGGCTGTGAACTTACACAAAATTCAGAAATTCGGTTTTTATGGGTGAAAATTGCGAAATAAATGTGACAACAAACAGTTGTAATAATAATAATTATAATAACTCGTCTTTATTTATGGGCGAGATTGAGACTAATCAGTCTCTTCTTACATCTGACATAACAGATATAGAGAACACAACAAAAGGCATTAATAGATTTAGATTTATAACGTGCGATTGGGTGTGTGAGTGCGTATGGCAGGGGGTGTATCAACACTAAATCTATTAGTGCCTATGGTGTTCTGCGAAAAGAACGATCAGAACTATTTGTTTTAGCGATTAATTCCTGATAACGCTTTGTCGATGCCCCACGTATATGGCGCTCGTTGTCCACGGGGACTACGCTGCCTTCAACTTCGTCGAAAACTTCTGAACCGATTGAGATTATTCGAGCTAAGGGGCAAAACAGAATACAGTTACGTCATCTAAACAATAATTTTTTATTAATTTAATTCCTGTTGGATATAGGGAAAGGAGACTGCCGATTGATATTCAATCTTTAGGTGCTAAAGGTAGTTTGGTTTGTTTTTACTTAGAATTTAACCTGAGAAATGCGTTAGCCAAATTTTACTATTTAATTCTGCAGAAATTCTGAATTCTTGGGTACAGCTCTCTTGATTCTGTTAGGAATGTCTCGTAATCAATTCGCATCCTCACTTGATTTGGTTGTGCGGCTCTTGAAATTGGCTGAAAATCCAAAAAAGAACTCGAAGTAGAACTTCCACGTTTTAATGAAACTGTGAAAAATTTCTTCTGAGGCGACGGAGGGAAGACGAATGATTCATGTCGTGTGATGTATGTCTAGGTATGCGTTTGTTTGTGCGGAACGGTTCTATAGCATTGCACTGCCAACGTATTTTACCACACGAATTCGCTCTGAGAGGCCCTCAGAGCATTGCCGTTATCCGTTTGGTTGCAAACTCAGCATAATGGTGCTGTATGCCTTTCCTTCCTCTCCCCCTCTCTTTCTTTCTTCCAAAGGAATACTCAAACCACTTAAAAGTGCTCCTTTCACATTTCTTATGGTTTCTGAAGGATTTATTTGCATTATGCTTGCGGTAGGGATGTAATGAAAGCATTCTGTGCCTAATTTTCTTAGACTTTGAATGATTCGGTGGTTGGGGATTTCAAATATCCTAAGGAAAACAAAGAAGTGAACTTAGTTTAGTTAAGGAAAAGGGTTAAGGTTACTTGGCACGATAAGGCGTGCACCTAGAAAAATTCCCAAGGAGAAACGGACATGAAAAAAGTCTGACGTAACCGGGACTTGAACCCGATCAGGTTAATAGACGATAGAACGAATTGATTCAAGAACTCATTTTTTCCGCGAACGATACGCAAAAATGATCGATTGGGGAAATAGAGTCATTGTGTATGCACCCCCTGCCACACGCCGAAAGGCAGCTTGAAAGGTACTCACATAAAAATAGAGATATAAATATTTCATGGGCCTTATATCGATTGAAATCGACATATTGATCACTGATGTACAATCATTCGATCTCGACTCTTCAATGAGATCATACACCTTAAGCAGGATTGAGGTAAATTTTTAGTTTTTGCTTAGAAATTATTACGTACAATCTAGTGTAAGAGGTTTAGAATATTTCACTCATCTTAGAAATTTTTGTCTTTCTATGATAACGGTTTTTATATTTAAATGAATATTCTGTTTCCTGTACGTAAACAAATAGAGTGATTGGGCTTAGTGTGTTATTTTAACGGTCCTGGAATTTGGGAAACTAATAGTTTCGTGTAACAACGCCTATTTTCTAGTTCGCGCAAGTTTTTGCTTTGATACCATTAACGGAGGAAAGTAAATACCATAAATTTCCTGCCAGATTTTTTTCGTGCCGGACATTTCTCGGACCAAAATGCTCACTTTATGCTCGCAGGAAGTTCTGAGGAATTTAGGTAAACTACTGATAGGATGACCCGGAATTAGATAGTCCTACTAGGAATTTTTTCTCTTGAGTAAGAATCTTTAGGTGATCTTTCCCTGATGACCGTTACTTTTAGGAAAATAGACTCGGAGCAGTCGAGTTACGTAGAAATCTTTTTTAGCCGTTCATTATTCTCTTCTCTCCGAAGTGACATCCGATTGCTTTTTAAAGTGTTTGTTTTTCGTGGCCTCGATCCTATTTGCCCTCGCAAGGTTCGCCGATCGACGCATTCAGTAGCGCTCTCACGAATTTCCTGCATTCCGCATTTCTGCTTTTTAGGAAGAACATGTGTTCCATGGAGAGTCCATTTCGCGAGCCGTTCCATTATTCGCTGCCGTTTTGGCCCTTCCGATGCTTCGAGGACGTGCAGCAGCTGACGGCGGACACTGGGAGAGTCATCCTCCGTTGCAGAAGCAAGGTCGTTGGCCGCCTCGCCCTCTCTCCCTTTCCCTACCATATTCTACACCTCTTTCCTTCTTCAAAACTGCTCCCTTCATCTGATTTAGTCCTTCGATTTCCATCCTCCTTTCATAGTAATCATTTCTCATCGATTTCCGATGGATGGTCGTCTGACATAATGAAATCTCTCTTTAATACCAGTTTGCGTTGTGTTTAATGGGCTGCCTCGGGAATTCGAGCGATTACAGGATTCTGCTTGTCTTCTAGGGAAGTTTTAAAAGGTTTATTTTCAAATGAAATCGGTTATTCGGAAAGGAAGTGTTCCGGAATGTATCAGCAGAAGTAAGCAATACTCACATATTTATAGAAAACCACTAAAAGTGTACTGAATTCGTCGAAATCTTTAGGAAAAAATCAAAAAAAAATCTTTGGGCGTCTTTCTTATAATCGTGTGCTTCTTACAAACCCAATTGTATATTGATGACCTCAGCTTTCTTTCTGATGGTGGAAAAAATTAACATTATAGAAAATTCGAATAAGTTTAATTTATGCAATTCTAAGACATGGAAAAGCATCGGGGTGCAATCCTTAAATGATTCCGTCTTCAGCGACCCTAGAGACTGCTTGCGATGGAATAAAAATCCCTGAGGTTGACTGATGCAAAACTTAACGAGGCGTTTTAGTTTCGTTTGCGAAAGTTAGTTATCGCGTCTACTGTCATTGAGAGCTTGTATAATACTATTTTGGTCTAGTTTCGGACTAGTACTCTCTGTTGGGGGGGAGTATATGTAACAAATATCAAACCATTAGCGATTGCGCAGAAAAAGTGCATTTCGTAGAGCTATGCTAGGAGGACATCGNGCGCTACAGTCCTCCGTGGACCTTTGCCTCCTTCACGACTCTTTTCCAGGTGTTTCTATCAGTAGCGATGGTCTTCCAGTTCCTGACACCCATTTTCCTCAGATCTTCTATCACTCCATCTTTTACGAGGCCTGTCCCTTGGTCTTCCCTCTGTGGTCTAGTTTCGGACTAGTACTCTCTGTTGGGGGAGAGTATATGTAACAAATATCAAACCATTAGCGATTGCGCAGAAAAAGTGCATTTCGTAGAGCTATGCTAGGAGGACATCGCATTCCTTCTCTTTATTTAAAAAGTGAAAATTTTACCTATTAGACACTTAATGGTATATAAGGAATTAAGGATGTATTACAATCCAGGAGGAGAAAGGGAGAAACCACCAGTTTATAATTTTTGAACATATAAGTTTTCAAATTCAAAACCTTATAATGTACTATTTAAACAGTCGTGTCTATATTTAAGCTCAAAATTGTTTTCTTTTGCCAGCAAGTATTGTTACTATTACTAACGAAAAGAACTTTACTAAATCAGTTACAGAATGGCTTCTAAATCATAAAGAAGTAGAATTTTTGTTTAATAAGACTGTGTGAAGGTGATAAATGTTTTATTATATGTACGTTATTTCTGTATAGTTTTGTTTTTTTAATGACACTGATCTTAAGTTTCACGAATTCGCTCTGAGAGGCCCTCAGAGCATTGCCGTTATCCGTTTGAAGACATTCGAGAACAGATACGGAACAGGTCTCTTCTAATGATGTAAACCGATTTGTATGGATCGCAGTGGATCTTAGATCAAAATGGCACATTGAGCGAATATTTACCGATTTGTTTGTTTCTTACTATACGGTACCGTTTCGANAAGATCAGCGAGGCAGTCAACAGCCATACCGCATTCTTGTCCTCGAGCCATATGTTGAACAAAGCTAGATTCGTGGATGCCCGTCCTTAAGGAGTGTCTGTGAAGAGCATAATTATGGAGTCACGATGAAGCCCCAAGTTGTTGGGAGGGTAAGCGTTAAAAATCAGTGTCCATGACGAGATGCGAACTCAGGACCTCAGTCCCGCGAAAACATCCGCATCTGGTGTCGGCTTCTTTGCTTTGGTCTGCCTTTGGCCAGATGTCGCATAAGTTGCTATGAATACTCAATTTCCATTCAAGAAAGTTTTGACCGTCATTTTCAGAATGATAACTCAGCGAAGTTATAATACAGCGGAATTCTTCTCTGATTACTGTTAAGTTAAGTACTGATAATGTTAAATGCAGATCATTCATATGCCGGTTAATGTGCGCTAACATATTGTGGAATTTGTACAAGGTTTGGTTATTAAATACTTATTTAGCATTCAATTGCCACAGTTTAGCGTGTTTTTACTGCAAGGATTTAGAGAATTCTAACGAGTAGCGTACAAGATTGAATATCAAGGATACCTTTAATCCTTTTCGTATTCGATAAAATTCGTATAAAAGAATACAGAAAATTAACTCACAGAAACGGTGTACAGGCAGGAGCAGAAAAAGGTAAAATCAGTGCGGGTAGCACAAGATCAAGGATCCACGAGAGAAGTGTTTTGCGAGTGCAGTAATGCTGTAAAAGCGGCTTCCCCAACGGCACTTGGTAGAGAACAAAGTATTGTGAAGCTATACCTGTCAAGGCTCTTCGAGTTTCAGTCCTACGTGAAAATGAAGTGGTCCAATGAAGGGTGTCCAAACCTAATCTTCAGAAGAACAGTTATAGGAAAGTTGCATATAAGCGATAAGAAAAAATAAGAACTCTAATATATAACCTTCTTTAGCTAAAACAGGTAAACTATTCGAACTTTGAATTGAGATTTTTCTTACGGCAATATGCTTATCATTGTATTTTAGCGAAGGACTTGGAATGTAGAATGCATCAGTTGGGAGTTACAAACAACTGCTTTCTTGAAGGGGAGAAATATTTCTTGAAGGAAAGCGTAAGCAGAATATTTATATCTCAATTATGCCTCTTAAAATAGGAGCAAATTAGTAAAAAGGGGATCAAATTTATATTTTACTTATGTAAGAAGAGAGAATTTTATATGTTTTAAGAAAATATAAACGCCTTAATTTTATAAAAACCTCCTTAAGGAATTTTTGCACTCGCAGAAAGCAACCTATCTACTGCCATTTCCGGCGGAAATAGAAATTACGTTGAGATCTGTACATCATACTTACACACATATATGTTCTGCTACATCAATTAATCATAGTCGATCTTACAAAAAAAAAGAAATGGAATAACATAACACTCAATATTAAACATTTTATCAAGCCACCGTTTGTGATTACCTATAAGAATATTTGCTATATGCGACTCTATTAATCTAATTATTCATTAAAATATTTCTCAAATCTTGATTTATAATTTACTGTATATCAATTTGAGGAAGAGAAGAAAAATCAAAACTGCGCAACACTAGAATAGTG
This sequence comes from Ladona fulva, assembly GCA_000376725.2. Taxonomy (NCBI): domain Eukaryota; kingdom Metazoa; phylum Arthropoda; class Insecta; order Odonata; family Libellulidae; genus Ladona; species Ladona fulva. The sequence continues at coordinate 74,464 of KZ308698.1, read as the reverse complement.
GCGTGCACTAAAGATTCCCAGCATCGTAAAGAGTATTGCAGTAGGAGGGAAGAAAAGACCCAAGAAAGACTTACTTTACGCTAGTTAGGCCGCATCTCACGTATGCGTGCACAGTATGATGCTCTACTGTCAAGTGTTTATACGAAAATCAGAAACTTATTTATCTGCGAGAAATCTGCGGCCCCCTCAGACTCGAGACCAGATACTAAGCATCAATGGAACCACACATTTGAGCGGCCGTATGTTCTGATAGAGGGTCCAAGACTTAAGAGAAAGATTTTACACGATATGATGCAAGTGGAATGCCAAAAGCGAAAATGGAATATTATGAAGCACGGAATTGGGTAAACATAAAAATCAATAAAGTGGCAAGTGGAATGCCAAAAGCGAAAATGGAATATTATGAAGCACGGAATTGGGTAAACATAAAAATCAATAAAATAAATATAGGTTACTGAGAAAGTTCTCAAAGTCATCATAAGTGATTTACACTTCAATTTTGCACTTTAAACGATTGTCAAACGTTTGAGAAACGCTACTCTTTTCTTATAATCAACTCATGGTTGATAAATAAGAATAAACTGTGAACTATTTTTACCGAAATACAATTCTATCAGAGAGGAAAATACTCCTTATATCCAAAGCTCCCATCTCTTCTTCTTCTTCATCTGGCGCTACAGTCCTCCGTGGACCTTTGCCTCCTTCACGACTCTTTTCCAGGTGTTTCTATCAGTAGCGATGGTCTTCCAGTTCCTGACACCCATTTTCCTCAGATCTTCTATCACTCCATCTTCCCATCTTTTACGAGGCTTGCCTCTTGGTCTTCCCTCTGTGGGTCTCCAGTCATCGATTTTCTTAACGGATCTTGAGGGTTCAATGCGGTGTAGATGTCCAAGCCACCTAAGCTCCCATCTCTAAGGACCTTAAAATGGTATTTTCCACTCAGGGCCCTTGAACAAAAGGGTCCCAAGTGATACGCAAGGTGATAATCTACATCTACATATGTACCCTGAAAGGCGGCTTTCGGCGTGTGGCAGGGGGTGCAAGCATCATGATTCTACTTCTCTAATCGATTGCTTTTGCATATCGTTCGCGGAAAAAAATAATTCTTTAAGTGACTTGTTCTAGCATTTATTTCTCCGATTTTCCTCGCAGTATCAGAACGGCCTATATAACATGGGTGACGTATTATGTCAGCTACATCATCTGTGAACGTGCTTTCTCTAAATTTATTTAGTATATTTATCCTTTGTTTAAGCCTTCTATCTTCTAAAGATTCCCATCCCGCGTCCTGAAGCATTTAGGTAACACTCACTGACTTGTAACAATTCTTTACAAAACGTATCGCCTTTCCCTGTATTTTTTCTAGTTCTTGAATACAACATTTTTCTGCAGGGTCCCATACACTCGTTGTTCTATGTCGGAGAGAAAGTCCTTAATACAGTTTATTACTTCTCCATTGATATCCGAAACTTTGAATTTGTATAATAATTTATTATGTGGAACATTATCAAATGACTTCCGATGATCTAAAAACATGGCGTCGACTTTCCTTTTATTTTCAGCAGATTTCAAGATATCGTGAACTAAGAACGCTAGCTGAGACTCGCCGGATCGTGTCTTACGAAAAACGCATTGGTTACTCACTATGAATTTGGAAGTGTCGAGAAGGTCCATTAAGGAACTAACTATTATATGTTACATTATTTTGCCGCTCAATGATGTTAAAGATATAGGCCTATAATTCGCTGGATCTTCCTTTTAAATATTGAAGTATTGGAGAGAGATAACAGTTCACTGTAGTAGTATTCACAGAAACGGCACAAATAAGTTTATAGCTAAAAAAAATTAATATCAAATTTTTCAGAAAAATCTGCACCCGTTTCTTCGTAATTAGTCATCAAAAACCTTGACTTCGAGGCGAGTTCCGAAGTTCTTTTTCCCACGGCACATTATGGGCGATTCGAATTTCAACTCGCTCATTTTGGAAGCTTGGGAGCTTCCGCAACTTAATTTTTTCGTTAAGTTTCCGTTAATATTCCATAATTCTTTTATCATTATACGGATTATATTTACATAAATTCTAGATATTTTCATGAATAAAAATATATTTTTATATAATTATCTGGTTTTATTTTTAAGAAAAGAAATTTTGCTGAAACGATGAGACCTCGTAAAAACAAAGAGTATTTAGAAAATTATGATCCGATTATCTAGCGAAATCACGTCTCACATAATCACTGTCAGAAAGGGCATTAGGTAAGTTAATTTTTAAGACCAGAGTAATCTGTTGTCTTATTTATGGGGAAGGTATAAGTTAATTGCCGTATAAATCAGAGATATTGAGTAATTAAAAGGTATTTCTCATGATGATTTGGTTTTACTGTATATAAATAATTCCCTATTTACAGTGAATATTTAATATATACGCCAAACAACAATACAATAGATGTGGAAGAGAACAACACTGTTATTATGTTATGGATTGGTAGTTGACATATAGTTAACATTTATTCAAGGAGTTGTGAATTACAATATTCTTTTTTTCCTTTCTTTCTGTGACTATGAATTCTACACAAGGGCGGATTTAATCCATCGGAAGCCCAATCGGCGCAAAGACCGGATCGAGGCCCCCAATTGGAATTATGAGTAAAAATTCGAATTTTTGCATAGAATAATTATAACTACATCCCATAGTACTACGGCAAAAATGTATGAAAAAGGTTTGGATTACTATAAATACAAATGATGATGGATAGACTTTATATAGTGACATAAATAATGTAATGCATTCTATAAATGAATTCTATAAACATTTATATTAGGTAGACTTACTCAACAAATAAAAAAATCGTTCTTGAAGCGAAAGACAAGAACAATTTATCGTACGTTAGTGGGAGTTTGTCAGCACTGCCTTTTGAGCCCCATACGGGCGAGGCCCTCAGCTATCGCCTTTTACGCCTAATTATAAATCCGCCGCTGATTCTGTATCTCTTATCGGTAGAGATTAAAATTCAATGCTACAGGTGGCATGATATTTCTTCGCATTTGAACCGCTGTTGGGAGACCTCTCCTTTCAATTCACTGCATTAATAAGAGCGCTTTGACGGTCATCTCTTGATTCCCAGCCTTTCAACGAAGGTCTCCACCATAAGTCATACTAATGTGAGGTAAAAATCTCCCTTCGTATAAACTTCACGCTCTTCACTCGCCGAAGCCCCTTCACGAATACTTTCCCCCTTTCACGAATCGCATCTTTTTCTTCCTCACGCTACTTTGTTGATTTTCTCCACTTTTATCGCTCCTTCGTGTTCCCTTCCTCTCATTTCGCTTGCTCACCCTCGCAGACTCCTCATCAACTCTCCACGAACTTCGTCTTTTTCTTCGTTTATTTTCCCTCGAGATGGAATGGTGTACCCAACTGCGGTTCACAATCGGATTCCTACCCGGCATGCACCGTCCCCTCTGTTTTTCCAATTCCCACCGCCTCTTCCCTCCACCGAGTCCATTCACACGGCTGCATCTCCGTCCTATTCTTCCATCTCGTACATCAATCCTCGCAATCTGGAATCTTACGAAATTCGTGAGAAATCAGTTTGCGTACGGCGGCGAAGGAAGGAAACTGATGAGAAAGAAGCGAGTTTTGCCGGGTATCGAATCCGGATCTAGTGGCTCAAGCGTCCAGAATTCGGTGTTCCTCTGAAAATCCTCAGAACTACGTAATAAATTTGATGATCTTTAATGAAGAAGTAGCGGCTTCTGAGTATGTTTTCCCGGAAGCGAAGTTAAATTGTACCGCCTTTTTTTTTTTTGGAGGAAACTTGTCTGCACGTCAGATAGGGAAATGCATCACACTACATTCCCATCAGTTCACACACATTTTCTAACTCACAAGGAACATGGTAAAGGTAATTTTGCAGATTAAGGCGTGCACCTAAGAAAAATCCCAAGGAAAAACGGACATGAAAAAAGTTTGACAGACTTTGTAGGCGAGGTCAAATTGGTTTCTTCCGACTGTGTGGCATCGTCCACGGCCTACGTCCACTTTGTCTTTGCCTCCCAAAACGGCTTGAGAATATGTTATGGCTCGAGGGAACAATTAGCTAAAGCATCCGCCCGGAAAGCAGAGTATTCCAGGATTGAGTCCTGGTCCTGTTAGACTTTTTTCATGTCCGTTTTTGCATGAGCTACTTTCTATCTTCTTTTAGGATGTGTGTGTAATTCCACGAATTAGCTCTGGATAGCCATGTGGACAGCGTTCGACTTCTATGAAAGCGGTTCCGTGTTCGATTCCCGGTGAGGGCTCACGTGCGGAATGACCTAAGCTGTGGAAGCACTTTTAAAATCACTACTACCTAATTTCATAAAGTTTGTAGTTTGTGTTCATGCTTCCGAAAGGGAATCACAAATTTCCAACAGTTATAAGAATTCATTAAGAAATGATTATACAGTCAAACCTTGGATTGCGGGCATAATTCGTTCTGAAAACGTGCTAGTAAGCACTCATATATCAAAGTAATTTTCCTATAAGAAGTAATAGAAACTCGGATGATTCGTTCCAAAACCTTATAAATATTCATATACATAATAATAATTATTAGGGAACTAATGATCACGTGATATTCGGCAGACAAAACAGCGTATATATACTCAATGTATTAAAAGACCTTCTCGTATATAGAGTTAAAATTTATTAATCATAAATGCTCGTCTTGCAAAGTACTCGTAAACAAAGTTACTCGCAGGTCTGACTGTATTCACTTTTAGTAATTGCAATTTGCAAATATTTGTCCGTTTTCATAATTAGATTCCTGTATTTTTTTAAGAAAGGTATCTTCCACTCTTGTAGTACCTACGTCTCAATTATCATCACACTAAGCAACTCTAGCTGGTTGGTTAGAATGATATTTCATTACTACTAAATACTATTTGATAAGCTATCATTTTTCCTCCGTTATGTACTACTTTTCCTCGTAAGATTTTTACGAATTTCTAATTTTCTTCGCACACGTAGACACTCGTTTTATATCGAAATGTAACTAAAGTGAAGTTATTGAGAAATGTCAGAATAATGGATTCAATTAACATATACTTCGGAACAAGATCGAAGATAGTTTAATTCTTATTCTGTTAGGTTTGCTAAATAACGTAGATTTTTCAGCATTACTCGTACATCTCTTTTATTTAAACGTTCTCAAAACTGTTGTGTGCTTCAACGAGGAAGACAATCCCAGGAAAACTATTTTCATCTCTGAAAAGGCTTGAGTTCGAACCCAGGAGTCCATAACACGTTTCCATAAGAAATGCATGTAAAGTTCGTTTTCACGTCGTTTCTTAGACGATTTAATTAAACAATTAATTAATTTTAGACGTTTATAATTAATTTAGAAATAATGGTCCTGCGAATTTGAGACAAGTCTTAAAAGAACATTTAAAGAAAGGGAGCTTCAATCCTTTTAGCCACATCTCTCGTATTGCAATTCACTTGCACAAATAAAGAATGAGAGTATAAGCGAGGTAACGGATAGTTTACGCTGTTGTAAAATTTTTGGTCATACACAACCCATCCCTTGGAAGATAAAGCCGATTGTTGAATTCGAGTTCATGCATTGTCCTTCACTCGGGGATTGTAATTCTGTATAGAATTAATAGTAGGAATTAATGGCCGACTTTATGTACGGAAAACAATGGTTATTATGGTGAGAAAAAGGATGATTTTTAAACTAAACGAAAGCTTTCAGTTTATGTAATGCTCACAGATTGTTTAATGTTCTTTGATTTTCATAAAATCGATATTAGCCTGAAGATGTAAGTCAACTTACGAAACCGGTCGCCAATAAATACAGTGTGGAAAATTTACCAAGTGTATCCTTCTGCTTTGATTTTCATGGTGGTTTCATGGTATTTCATGGCATTTTGATTGGTACTGTGATCTCTTACAAAATTACAGTTAAAATATTTCGGATGGAATGTCATACCGGAACTTCATACCATTGAGAAAAATCGACCACAGAAAGACTGCGTACAGGAAGAATCTTTTTCCACCGCAAATCTTATCTCTTCAATTTTCCTGTCGTTTCAGACGACCCGCAACTCCTACAACCGTTATGGAACTGAAGAGTACAACATTTAGGCGGTTCCTGTCCCATTCGCTATCAACTCTTCCGCAAACACCTCCTCTTATTCTTTTCCTCTTCCGTTTAACCTGATCATTCTTAGAGTTGTCATTTTCTCACAACAAAAAACCTAGAACTATCAAATTTTGAAGGTAAAACCGGGATCCTTAAAAAATATTCTGAGTTAAATTCTAAAAACATTTTTAAGTGTGAAAAGTAGCACAACTTTAAAAAAATGATTTTAAATCAATTCTATCGTTGAAATCTCCGTTTCTTCCATTATTTTCTTTCTCGGAGTATTCCCTTTAAAGCGGGGCATAAAAAAAATGATCCTGAACATATGTTAAAATTGGGACCGTTCTATTCAAAACTGGACTCTCGGTAATCCTAATCATATTAAATTGCCACCCGCCTATTCTATAATCTATTCGTCTCTCTTTTCAAATTTTCACTCTTATTTCTTTTCTTCTTTATCTGTTGCGCTCCATTTCCTAGTCCTTTCCATTTGTCATACTCTTTATCTCTATCTCTTCCACCTTTCTTATGCTTATCCAAATTGCAACCATCGCAACTTCATTATGGCTAATTTTCTATGTGCTGCCTTCACTCTAGAACTAATGTTAACATTTCGGAGTTGATGCGCCGATACATTAGTTATGTTACGCAAAGAAATGTGACGCTGAAACAAAATAATCTTGAATTAGACTGAAGTAAAATTCAACATAAAAATTCCAAAGATCTTTAATTTACGAACAATAAAAGGAAGTATACAAAGGCATAGAAAAAGATCAAGACTTTGCTTGGCTATATTCATTTATTTCTGAATCGAATATTTTGTAAGGAAAAATGGATTTAAGTTATTTTACGTCTGAATTCAATCATCTCAATCATTTCATTTTATTAAATGGACAAAAACTGCAAGCTTCGGATATGATCAAACTCTCATATTTTTCACGAGTATTTGCAGTCGACTTGTGAAATTGTAAATCCCATTCGGTTTTTTCGTTAACCTATCTTTCACATAAATATCTCTTAGTGAAAATGTGTTGTATCGATTTGCATGTAGAAAATCAGTAAAATTCATTCGGGAAAAGATTCTATCCTAAAAATCATCAGTCCAAAGACTAGTTCCTCAAAACCATCCAGAATAAGCTGCCGAAAGCTTTGAAGAAGGAATGAGGCATTATAAGCAAGGGGGGAATGAGGTCGTTTGCTATTGCTTTTCTCACTGAGCCAGAATGCTATCAGCGGAACCGTAAGCGCAGTGTAATTACTGTAACTACTTTTTTTATAGTTATGGGAAAATTAATCGGAATCAGGAATCGAAAATTTCGGAACTGTTTTGGTAATCGAATTCGGAGAATTTTCAATCTAGTTTCCGAATCAGAAAACCAAATTTTTAAAACTCAATCTTCCCTTTCCGGTACTCACAAAACAATTACAATCTAGTTTCCAGCTACGCCTTATAGTAATGCCATTTTAGGATACTAAGGAACTGTCGAGAGACTTCGTATGACTCAGGGTATCGAACCGTGATGTCATTCATTCTGGTTTTCGTTTCAACAAAAAACAAATATCGGTTAAGTTCCGGATTTTAATCCATTTGCCATCGTCGAACCGGTTCGAACCGTTACATCTTCGCTACGACCACTATATTAATAAATCCCTCTGAAATTTTTCTTAATTATTTCTAGCTTTATTCCATAATCACCACATTACGCTAATTTTTTAATTAAAGCTTAGTAGTATTCCGTTGCTAGTCGTAGTTATGCTTAGGTATCATGATAAAGTAGTATATTATAGTAAACCTTCCTCTGACTATACTGAAACAAAATGTGTATTGTAGGGAACAAACAAATTAAACGGAATAAATGGAGGTTTACCTTTCGAGTTCAAGAATGCCAATATATTCGGTTCGTGTTCAGTTTTTACTGGAGCAAAAATAACGATTTCTTCGGTTTTCGGTTGGCTCCGATTCGATACCCTGGTATGACCTCCGAGGATCTCAAATACTAAAATTTACTCCTGGAGTTTCAACTTAAAGACTTGGTAACCATCTGGATAACATGTCACGCATCCACAACCTCGCTTGATGGTCCAAGATAATGGTTAAGAATGTTTTCATGATCTGAAACGGAAAGATGGCACAGTGATTTACTTCGTTAATGAATTGAATGAGAAAGGAAGTCAAGAATAATGATCAAGTGATCCATTTAAAGAAAGGGAGCTTCAATCCTTTTAGCCACATCTCTCGTATTGCAATTCACTTGCACAAATAAAGAATGAGAGTATAAGCGAGGTAACGGATAGTTTACGCTGTCATCAACCCTATATTAACGGTTCTCCCTGTTTTTCCAGAATAAACATCAATATGACTTAATGAGGGATCGTGTTAACTTTTTGATAGTCATAGTGGAATCAGATGACTCAATAATACATAATTGAATCGAGTAACTGTACAACTCGTGAAATTAAGAATGCCTTCCTTTCTGCGAAGCTTCTTGAAAATGTATTTCCTTTCACATACTCTCAATTCTGGAAAGTCAATTCTGAATAAATGTCTTTCTTTGGTCATTTAGAGATATAGTAGAATTAAATTTATATATTTATTTGTAATATGTTGCTCATGCATTCTTAGCCTGTTATCATAATGTATGCTTAAAATGGACATTGAATAATGTTCACTTTTGGGCCTTGTGCTATATTGTTTTGTTTCCGAAGATCAGTATCAATCTCCAGGCTAATCCATCGCATGTGATATTTAACTACAATAATCACTTTAAATCAAGCAAAGCATGATAATGTCGGGCTCAAAAGTGAACATTAATTTAAGTCCAATTTAAGTATACGACATAATACCAAGCCTTACCTTATCCGCTCATTTCAAAATATGCCCTTGCATCTTCAGTCATTGCTGGTTTCGAAAATGTTTGAAGGATCATATCGAAGAAATAGTGTATTTTCCGAACATTTATTTCCTTCGGAGTATTTTGGAAATAAATTCTATTTTTCTCAGATCTGGAGATTATATTGTCTGTTTATTATCGATGATCATGAATTCAAATGCCCAATTCAGGTATTCAGAGAAAACTGAAACTATGCACACACATGCGGAAAATTTCATAAAATGTGAATCCTTAATTTCGAATTAAGGGTTCACATTTTTTTTGGCTGGCACATTGGTTCTGGCTGAAAAATATTTGGGACATTACTTTTTGGCCAACTATCCTATTTCTAGGAATAGTTCAGCAAATATTTTTTCATTAATGAAATATTAATCTTTGAATATATTTAATTTAAATATAATGAGAAAAGGTATTTTAGTATAAGTTTTTTTTATAAACACTGTTACTTTGTATTGCGTTTTGTAAAATTCAAAAATGATAAAACTCATTTTTCCCCTAAAAAATCACGAAGACACTCATTTTCTGGCTACCTTGGGACCTCGAAGACTGCCAAGTCTGGAAACCAACGGATGAATGTCTTGGTTGATGAAGGGAGGCTCCCGTTCAGGAAAAAGTTCATCAAAACCATGAGTCTACCAATAGTATTAACTGAAAATGCGAAAGTTGCAAGTTTTCCACGTTTTTTGTGGAAACGTTTGCAAAATTTATAATTTTTTCCTCTTCTGAGGATTGACCTTCCACAAAGTTACCTCTGAACATTGATTTAACAGTGTTGAACTATAACATGGATTGCAGATGCGGAACGCTGAAGCACTTACTTTTATTGAAATATGCCAAGTTTCTCTATCTCTAAAACATTTTTGGGATAAGGAAGCCGACGTTGTGCGAGTGCTATTGTTATTTTGCGGTGTTTGGACGCAACTCCACCGGGGTTAGGTAACGGGTGACAGTGGGACGCCGTGTGTGACACCGGCGGATCTTCAGGCGCACGAATTAGCGACGCGTTGTTTATGTAACTGTTTGGATGACTTTTTTTTCGCGAATGGGTTAACGGCGGAAGAGTGCGGGCGATGAGTCTTCGTTTTCACCCGTTGTTTACGCGTCTATTAGGCGAGTCCACCAGATGGAGTGCGAGGCAGTGACAGCCGAACGCAGCAAAATCCAGCTTATTAGAGGGCGTATGAGAATTTTTGCCTCCCTCTGACTCTCCTGTTAATTGTAAAATGGCAAACCTTATCTTATCTTTCAATTGGAGAGAATTAGAGCCTACTAAGTTTATTTACTTATTTAAATTTTGCGCTGCAATTTGGCCTTCTGGCCATGTGACAGCGCTGCAAGGGGTTGTGTAGCATATTAGTTATGAAGATGGCCTGGCATTCGCCCAAGACGGGAGATAAACTCCTCCAAAAATCTCCCGTAGGCATTACATTACACTGTTCTTAGATAATGCATACCGCAGAAGTTTTATCACAAAAAAATTCCATAAATATTATATAATAATAAGAATATGATATAATAATAAGAATTGTCATAAAGCAGTAAGAATATTGGTGGCTGAGAGGGTGTATCAAGAAATATTACTTATCAACGAGCAATGACTTATCTGTAATCTCGAAGAGGCTCGTGGTCCCCTTAGATTTCCGTGAGAATTCAGTCTCTCTCAAATCTCTGTTGCCCCATTAAATATACTGCTTTTCCTACAATAACGATATAGACCCCCAGGGGTTATAAAATCGAGTATGTAATTTATCGCGATTCCGGTACTTTCCTTAGTAGCTTAAAACCAGACCCCGATTAAAATTTTTGAAAGAATTAGGGTCTAAAAAGGATGCGTATTCGGTTAATATAGGCTTACAATTCGATTCGCAGTGAGTTCTATCATGCTTGACGGGGGCGTTCACCAAACACAATATTTGATGCCGAGTTCAATTATCCTACAAGAATAAACTTGGAATTTAAAAGAATTGACAGATATTAGTATTTTTATCTATATGATATTATTTTTTATAACTAACCTTATTGCTTAAAGATAAAAATTACAAAGTTTTTATAAATGTTGATTTCATAGTTATAATTGACAAAGTTTTCCCTACAATCTTTTAATCATTAGCAAATTTAATCGAAATTTATCCAGGATCAAATAAACTATCGACCGGTACCTAACAAATATGCTGAGTTACTATGGTCTTGCGACGGACAATTTCTGTCTCAGAAGGACCAAAAATATACGGATATAATAATAACAGATACATTTTTAAATTCAAATATCTTCCGTCATGCTTGACGGGGGCGTTTACTAGCATAATGATAAAATTAATAATTAATAAAATAGTTGCTTATCTAGGGGTCGATTCGAGTTCCGAATTAAATAAGAGGCCGGCGTAACAATGTAAATTAAAATTCAATAATACAGTACTTAAGAAAAAAATAAAAACAATGTAACACAAGTGGAAAGAAAATTAAGAGAGACCCTTTTATCATGCAACTCCAGGAATTGTATGAGCATCTCTGTGTTTACAGATAAGTGATTTTATCTCCTCATCTTTGGTTGATCTCTCTCTCCGAAAAGACGCAATTTTTCGTGCTCCCCTCCCTCCTCAGCCGCCAATATATACTTAATAGTTTGCAGCATATGTGCGATGTGCGAGTTTGATCTATCTTAAATAGCTTCGGTTAGCGGGAAATTCACTTCCTTTTCACATCCATATATTCACAAGTGCAATCTTTCTACGTATTCGAAGTATAAATTTAAAGATCTCCTGAGAGTATATTACTATTTATAGCAATGGCACGTAACGAAACGGGTTGTGCTTAAGAATAAAATAATTTTGCGGAACCCATCAATTGTTACTCTTCACGGTGTAGATTTATATTCATTTGTGTATTTCCTCCAATCAGTCCTTATTAGACATTCGGGACTCTTAATTCTAACGTTTTATGATTTAAGCCATCTATACAATTTGCTTGCTGATGAATGTAGGCAGAAACTACTTATATAGACGTAATAATCTCTTCCCTCCGTTCCAGTGTGGTCATTTGTGAACCCATCTCTTGGCTCATCCAAATACGTCTAAGAATGTCTTCGCCTACTTAAAAACACGCGTATAAGATATTCCCCAAGTATTTATCTTTTTTGGCAAATTTGGTATCAGAATACCACATTCACATACTTATGCCTAGATAAATTGATCTAAACCTATTCATTGTAAGTTGCTACATTTTAGGGCTTGATCGTCCGTCGGAAGTTTTTATATTTTTCTCTATCGGAAATTAATTTTTTGTGAGAAGTTCTTCAGATCCTCTTCTATATTCATTGAATGGAGTCTGAAGTTCCTCAGCCCAATTGGTATCGCTAGTTTGCATTTAATTAATTTAGATAATCATATGCGTAAATTAATACGCAATCGCATTCTTGTCGATGAAGTGAGTTCTGTCTATAATTTACAAATATGAAGGATTTCATATGCGCTTGTTCTGATGGACTGGCATAGCTTTTTATAGGACTTCGAGAGCCAGTTAAAAGTACACTCCCCAATCTATAGCGATCGATTCCAAACCCAATCTTGCCCACACGCGATTTCACGCATAAATGATTTCGGGTTTTAATCTTCGCTTTCACTCTTCTTAAATCTTCGTTCCGCTCGATGAAATCTAAGTTTGATGAAAAATGTAAGGGGTTTCGTGTTGGGGAGACGCCGCTCAGGACGGAACCGGAAAAGCACATCGTAGGTGCGAGGAGAAGATGGCTGAGGTAGAGAATGGATGGGATCTGTCGTTTCCTGTTGGAGCTCTTCCTCGATTTTGTCAGCTCCGGATCGTTTTTCATGCACCAGCCGTGAAGGAAACCGCATCAGTCTTCCCTTTCCTTTCTGCACTTCTCATTCTCCGGGCCCTTGACCTCCCAGGACGAGACAAAACTGCCGGACCACCGGAGGAATCCATAAGGTATCTACTTAAAGGCGGATGTGGCATAAGGTATTTATTTTTCGAGTTAACCGTAGAGGGCGAGGATCACGGAAGAGGAAGTAAACAAAACGCACTGTGAAGGTCCCAAGGCAGTGGGTGGAACAACGGGCTTGGGAACAAGAGAGGCTGTGTGATTTCGACTGATTCTCCGCCCGCTTGAGACAATCACAGGCAGTCTTCTTTCGATTCAAAAAGTTTTCGTGGGGAACAAGAGAAAAACATGCAATGGGAAATTAATTGAGTACTCCAATCCAATCCATTACTTTCAGGGTCTACCATCGTTTGCCTCCATCCATAAATATCAATGCGGACCATAAACTTTGTAATTGTTTTTACTACGTGTTTTCACGGTTGAGTCTCTACTAATTGTACTGATATATTTTGTCTTATTTTTCTTCTTTTTCTTCCTCGTAGGCATTTCTGCCTGTTATTTCTGATTATGCACTTTAAATTATGTGTTAAGGTCGTCTGTCCATCTTTTGCGTGGTCGACCTCTGCTCCTCTTTCCTTTTGGTATCCTGTCCCTTGCTATCTTGACGACTCTGTAGTCGTCCATTCTTGTTATATGTTCATCCCGTTCTTCTATCCTTTTAAATGAAATAAGATTAATTTCTTTCCTTTTATTTATCCATTCTGTTATTGGAGGTATCTTACATAGGTCTCTGATATTTTCATTGGGAATCCTATCTAATCTTGTCTTACCTACTATTTTTCTTAGTACGGTCATTTCTGCAGTCTGCATTCTCTGTTTTGTTTTACATTTCTGTGCTGTAGTTTCCATGGAGTATGTCATTAAATGTCTAATTACTGCTTTATAAATTCTTGCTTTTGCCTCTAGTCGTAAATATTTATTTCTCCATACTGTCTGGTTCAGGCAGCCCCCAATCCTTTCCGCTTTTATTATTTGTTCATTTAATTCCTCATATAAATGACCATAACTAGTTATAACTACTCCTAGATATTTGAATTTCATTACCTATTCTATGATGTCCTTGTTTAGTTGTAATTTACATCGGATTGGTTCCTTTGATGTTACCATTGTTTTTTCGTGTGCTATTTCCATATTATATCTTTTTCCTATCTCCATGAATCTCATCGAAGTCCTTTGTAAATCATCTTCATTTTCTGCAATTAATACTGCGTCGTCTGCATAAGATATGCATATTGTTTCCTTCCAGTCTATATCCTTTTAGGTTTTTGATATTTTTTATTATTTCGTCTATAACTAAGTTAAAAATTAGCGTACTTAAGGAATACCCTTGTCTAATTCCTTTTTCAACTTTGACTGATTCGGAGAGTTCTCCATTAGTTTTGACGATTATTTTGTTTTCCGTGTATATATCATGGACTACTGCTATTATGGGCGACTTTCCTTTCTTTCAGAATTATCAGCAGGTCTAAGAGACCATTGGTGATTTTCTGTTTTTCAATTTCTTTATTGCTTGTCTTACATCGTCTTCTGTTATTTTTATCACCTTATTCTTCTTCTTCTGCTTCGACCATCTCAATTTGGTCGTCGGCTTCATCATTTTCGAGTAATTTAAAAAAATATTTTACCCATTATATCCTTTCCTATAAATCGTGTTTCTATAAATTCATTTACCTCTGATCTATGGTTTCTTACTCTTCTCCATGTCTGTTTCTGAAGGCCATAGACTTTCCATGGTTTTTGCGAACCTTTCCCAGTATTCTTGTTTTACTTTTCTAATTTTACTAATGACTTCATTCTCACTTGTTTATAGTTTTCATATATTTGTGGATTTTGGTTCTGCTTGTATTGTAGATGAACTTTCCGTTTCTGTTGAGATAATATCTTTACTTGGTGTATTTTTATCGGTAGGTACTTTGTTGGTTTGGATTCTTCTCCTTCCTATGGCTTCTTGGGCTGCTTTTAGTATTTTCGATTCGATTTTTTTCCCAGGTTTTCTCAACTATATCTGAATTTTTTATAGTGTAATGTTCTAGTTTTCCTTCTAGGCGGATTACCGATTTGTAGATTGAAGGATGATGGACTGCGGCGAGGCTAGAAAAGGGTTCTTTTCATAAAGAACATGTACGTATCTTGAGGCTACTCTTATCTCCCAGAGCGTGGGTCAAAGCTACTGTGAATTACCGATCACTAATTAAAACTGTGTTCGTAAAGGAGTGCTTATTTGCACCGCGCGGAATCATTTTTGTTAACATCAAACCTCTAATTCCAATTTCTTCTTAAGGATGTCTTTAGACAGCGTGGATGTCTCTAGATATGATAAGGATGTCTTTAGACAGTGCATTTATGGCCTAGGTTGGCTAACTTCTTTTGTTTTGAGTATCCTCATTTGGTAAAGAAGAAGAAATGATGGGATGTAAGAATTGTTTGCAAGATATTCAGGAGACGGAGATTTCAACGGTTGAATTGTTAAAATTTTTCTTAAATATTTATTGATTTTCTTCATTTCTTTAATTATATTTTTAGGGAACGTTAAATTTAAGTTCGACACTATTGAATGCTACTTGTATATTTTTGAGATTCTTTAATTATATCGGTTTAGATAATGGATAATATACCTCAAAGAACATGATATTAGTAAAAATCACTTAGTGACATTACTGAAAATCTGACGCTTGTAGTTAATGAATGCCGATATACCTTTTCTCCTCAGTGAGACCTAATATTACTTAACTCTATTATTACTTAGTCCTTTTTTTTACTTATGTTTTATATTTACTATTGTGCAAATTACATCTATTCCATAGTGCAAATTATTTCTATTTCAAATTCTATCGTGCAAGTTTTTGTGTGCTAATATGCATTTAGGCCAATGGTAGATAGCAGCGTTTCTTCGCTACAGATAAACATTCATAAATAATCAGAGGAAAACTTTCAATCTTACTTTTTCAGCAATTTGTTATGAAACCTTCGGAAAAATTACCATTTTGTTTTCTCTTTTTTCAGCTAATAATTATTTACCGAAACAAGTGTCTCAAATCAGGAATCAAATGTTACGACGAATACATTTCATATTTGTTGATCGTTTATGCCCCTCACACAAATTAAATGTTACTTTTTAATAAAGGACGACATAACTTCAATTTCACAGCCATTACAGCAAGACCATAGAAGAAAAGCAAAATTAACCGAGAACTTCATCGCTAAGAACTGTAAATTCTCATGGATACCATTAATAATGGCAGTCGTCGGTATATATATTTATTCGTGAAAAGAGGCAAACCTCGACGAAGGAGATCATTCTGAGTTTATATAGTAACAAGATTCACTTAGGAGATCGATTAAATAACTGGATAAATCAGTAAAACAAAGCGAGCGTTTTAAAGATGAATAAATCCGAAAATATTTACACAGTAGAAACATTTGAAATCAAATATTCTCAGAATGGAAATATTAACACCAGCCATCAACTTAAGCTTAGTTTTAAGAGCATGTTTTTCTATGTTATAAGTACATGAATATTAATGAACGAGGAAATCCAATGAATTATACAGATCGGAAGAGGGGCTCAAGTTTAAATGATTAATCCTGCGACGATACATGCTCAAGAAAGATCAATTCTTGATTTGCCAACATTAATACCGGTTCAGTCAAAGGAGAGGAAGAGGGTCTGATAAAGAGAATCCCCTTGTAAGACATGGTTCCCCAACGAGGCATAACGAGAAAGACGATGGGTCAAGCTGTTATTCCCTCGCCCTTGCATTAATGGCTTTTTTTGTGGGGCTAAGATGTTGGATAAAGTGATTTCTGTCTTCGTGAGGGTCGTACTACTTGCGAGATGCCACCCACACTCCAGCCCAAGTCAACAGAGAGGGATCACGGATCCTCAGTCACGAGTCGATACGCGAGCACAGAACATTAAGATAACTAACTGAAGAACAGCTGACTGTGCATTGAATTACAAAATTGATGCATCCGTAACAACAGAATTGGAATACATATGCATGTCCTTGATTTATTATTACTGGGCTCCTAGATAGCCAAGTGGGCATCGTGTTCGATTTCGCCGAAAGCAGTCCTGGGTTTGATCCCCAGTGGTGGCCTACGTGCGAAATAACCTACGTTGCCGAAGCACTTAGCACGAAGCAATACTATTACTACTTTAATTACTGCCTTGCTCCTTAATCGGCAAGGTTAGACCCATTTCTCAAACACCTAACCTCCGAAGTCAGCTATGGTATAGCAGAATAAAAACAGTAAAAAGGAAAGATTGGAGAGTGGAGGAATACTCCGCGGCTGAAGTCCTTAAGAGAAAAACCCTCGGTGCAGGAAAACGCTCGCACAATAAGGGTGAAAAAAACGCGAAAACACAGAGAGAAGTGAATTAGATCTGGTGTAACATCATATGTAGCTCGGGGCTTTCTGCCCCGTCCGATGATGTTGTTGTCTGGAGTCTGCGATACCGAATGGCGTCTTATACCTGAAAGTAGAGAGGAAGATCAGTGGGCAGAAAAGAAGAAAAACTACTGTTAAAAGAGATATTAAGAACTCGTTCCTTTGGAATTTATTATTTCTCTAATATAAAATAAGATTAATCGTAGGCAACGATAGAACTTAAATATTCTATTATTATGGATTATTCTAATTATTATTATGTAATTAATTATTCTAAGATATATTTCTTTTGTTTATAATGTAATGAAAATATGTTACATTTATAGTTAACATTACTTGTTGTTCAAAAATTTGTTATAATTGTTTTTATATTAATAAAAATTATGTAATTTGAGAATTTAAATAATAATATGCAGTTAGTTGTGGTGGTAACTCGGCACCTCCTGAGTAGAATATTGCTCGGGAAGGCCTTAACGGTGTCTTTTCTCTCAATTGCATCTTAACTGCTTACCGTGTGAAATAAAGATTGCTTCCATTAGTGAAAAAGCTTTACTCCAATCGAAAAACTGTAATGCAGGAAAACCTATGGTTTAGGGGTTCCCTTTTCCTCGGGGTGCCAAACTTTACATAACAGGCAACATAAGAGCGTAGAGAGAATTTTCAACTATGAAGGAGCATTTATTTATTCTTCATAAAAATATTTATATCTTGATTAAAGCTCATTCTTCCTCCCTTGCTTTAAATGAATAAGTGAAGTAGCATTCGTATGCAAGAATATATGAAATATAGATATGTGAAATTTAGATATAATGCATGACAACGACTACACAGGTGCACAACATGTCTCATCATGTGGGTGTCCACAGTAGAGTATCTAATTTTTATCGTGAGCCGCATATAAACGTTTCATGGGCTGGATTTGACTCTTGATTGTGCTTGAATACCCATGCTATAACTTATCTTTTTATTTTTATGAAAAAATAAATAAAAATGTCAGTTTTTCTTCGTGTAATCTATCACTTAATTTGCCATTTTCCCCTTGTTTTCGACCTGAAACATTAACATTCTGCCCATAAATCATCTCACAGTCCGCGAGATTCGCGCCATTGCACTGGAATTCCATCTTGCATAGTCATGTTCAAGAAATTTATAAAACCCAACCCCGCCGCCCTATGAGTTGCCATGACTATGCCCAGTTTGCGCTGTTCCCACATAAAAGCGATGCTCGGATTTCCTCGCCCTCTCTTTCCTTATTCTTTAGATGAGAGCTATCTGTAGCATAGCTCCGGAGAAGGGAAGCATTCCACGGAGTCTCGGAGCGGCTCGAGTCAGTTCCAAGAAATGCATCGCCTCCCTCGGTGTATTTATAAAGCTTTAGATTCCCATCTCTCTAAATTAGATCTCGCCATAGTTGAAATTGAAATCAGAGTCTAGCCTTTCAAATCTTTCATCTCCCGCACGGCAGGAATAGGAGAGATCGTACCTTCAGAGTTTCAGAGTTATCTCCAAGTTTTCTTCTCTCGAGTCCTCTCCGTACTTCTGAGTGATGAAATTTAGCCTGATTTATAAAATCGGCTGATTCTTTGAGTTTGTTAACTGTAAACATAGAGTCGAATCAATCTGGACTGGGGCCACTTCGGATAATGCGGAAGGGTCGCCTTGGGAACGTAGATTAAGAAACAAACTTACTACTATTTTATGCGCTGCCGTAGTACGTCGTGTATTTACAATTATAGAATAATTTTGAGGTAAAGAAATTTTTAGTAAAATATTTCTCTTTTCCTTCTTAATACATACGTAAATTGTCCATATGCAGTTCTCATTTGTTTTCTCGAATTAAATTATTATGCCGACGTATGCTTGTATATGCTGAACTGGGATGGTACAGAAGTAATGTAAGCGCTTTGCCAGAACAGATGTAAGTGGAAAAGGCAAAGAACAATATATGTGTCTCGGATGATGCGGAACCTCGGCTAATGGAGACTCTACTATAGTGTAGTGCTCAGTTCTCATCTTCCATTCTGCCTGAGTTGGGCTAACGTGAGTTAACACAAAGTTACACTGAATCCTTTGAGAAGAATTTAATGCACCTAAACTATAGAATTAATATATATGTATTTATTTTTGGATTTGATTTCATCTCGTCTATTTAAAACACGGGTTATATCAATAAGATATCAATTAGTTATAAGATATCAATTAGTGCTTCTGATAGTCAATGAATCTTCTTGTTCATTTAGAAGCTACTGATTATTGAAGCGTTAAATTTATATATTTACTAGCTGAAGTGCCCGTTGATTCTCAACGGGAAAAATAAATGTCGGATCAAATATAGTATACTATTTGTACATGAGAGAAAATAATATCTTGCATCTTTGTTTAGTCCAATGGAACAGGTTATTGAAAACGAAAATTTACTAATCAAAGTTCGAAACCGAAATCTAAAATCAACAATAAGATTGTGAATCATTATGGAATTTCCTCTTATTGTTAACGTCTCAAAGTAATGTGTAAGTTTTCAACTTTTGATTCTGGTGATTTTAATCGTATAATTGTCAAGAGTCCGAAATGATAGATAAAAAGTTACTCCTCCGTCTCCGCTAATTTATTACGGTGCTACGCATGTTTGTTGCCCTGTAATTCATCACTACAAATTGTTCGTGACTGATATAATCTCTGAAAATTTTCATCCTCTTCATATCGTCATTTGCTTCTAAACGGGCTAACATACAAATGCATTCTTATGGGAAAATGCATGAACTCGGAATCAACAATCGCATTGGTCGTCAGGGGGACGGGTTGTTTACTACCTCAAAATTTCACAAAATATTCGCATATTTTATCTAAATTNAAGTTTGGAAACCCCCCAAGAAACATTTTTTACTTTGCATTACGGAATTGTTTAAATTTTCTTGACTAGGAGACCGGAATGAATACGTTTAATATTGAGTAGCTATTTAATATTAAAATATTCAATATTAATTAGGAAACATGGAAGTGCTTATTCACAACAAATTAAGTGATTATCACCCTCCCAGAATTTATTTAATTTCTCTTTTAAGGCATGAGTAGGGAGACCAATCAAAGATAATTATGTTGAAACAACTCCTCTTTGATTGGGAATTCAAATTATTGGACTTATCTGTAAACTCGGAGACGCTTATTTTCTAGATCTCTGAGAAATCAGTCTCAATCAACGTTGCCACTTATTATATGATGTTTTCTTAATATATTGATGTCGACCCCCAAGGGGCATAAATGATAATGCTGTGGGTCGTCGATCGGGAGTCAATTGGAGGCTTCTGATAGTCAATGAATCTTCTTGTTCATTAAGAAGCTACTGATTATTGAAGCGTTAAATTTATACATTTATTTACTAGTAAAACGTCGCACACATAAGCCGTCAATCTCTTTGCTTGAAGTAGTAATTTGTGGGTTTCATTTTCTATCCTTAAGCTATTTTGTTTTTCCTTGGGAGATAGAATTGGAAATGTACAATCTGTTCATTAGGAAAGAGATCACTGACCGATCTCAGGAGGATGTTTTTCCCCGTGCGCCAAACCCTTTTCCTCCATGGAGTAGTCGAGAACAATACTTATGCGATTATGGCTGGGAACCGGATGCATGCGTGAATCATGCTCCATTGGGTTCCATCGCCGTATTCCCATAGTCTTCACCCGATCTCTTCCGTGGACTGCCGAATCGATAGCGCCCTCAGAGACGCCCTGTGAGAACCGCCTGACCTACCGCTCCTCTGCATCCAAGGGCAATCGAAGGATCTCCAAGGACTTTTTTCGTCAAGTGAATCACTTGTCACGCTTCGGTGGTCGCAGTTCACTTTTGTGGACGATTTTGCCCCATTTCTCGAACGAATGTTCCGCGATCAAAATTAAGATGTCCCGAGTTTTCGGAGAATAAATTTTCATAACCTCTGAAGCATCAAGTCTCCGCGTTCATTGCTTCTCTAACCTCTTCCTGGTTTTTCAGACAGCCAAGCGTGCTCCTTCCACGCCTCGGACCACCATTTGACTACTTACACAGCCCAAATATTGCAATTCATGAATGAAAAAAATAATATCTGTGAGTGACGTATTGATAGATCGGAATCAAACATTCTCAAATATATATTCACGTTTTAGAAGACAATATAGTTACAATGTAACGTTCCACGTTCCACGTTTCCAAAGACAATTGTATCATTTCGGGACCGGATAAAGAGTTTCGAGCCATTCTATTGAAGTTTAACACATGAATATTTTGCGTAAACGGGCAATAAAGCTGATTTATATAAAAAAGGGCCTAATATCCAATATTTAATAAAATTTATGACATTAATATTATAAAAATATCAACTAACTTGATCGAACCGATCACTTATTCTTGGAATTCGTTATGAAGAGAGAGAAAACTCAAGAATTACCTAAAAGCAAATTAATTTCTGTGTATTCTATCTCAGCCGTATGTACTTACTCCGTAGAATTCGATAGAATAGGACAGGGTAGACTGAGCTGCTATAAAGTTTAATTATGTGATTAAAATTTTCGAATACCGTTGATATTTTGATCCCCAGTTCCTTTTCCATATTATCTTTACAATTGCGATTATGATACACAGATTTTTTTAGCTTTAGCAACTTCGTAATTTTTAATTTTAATGACCAAAAATTTATAATAAAGGGATATTTAAATTTCAGTTTGTAGTATGTATCAAAGTAAATGTTAAAGTCACTGTTTAACACAAAACTAAGAAGCAGCAAATCACAGCAGAATTAATTGAATGAACTTTTCGGATAGCGATAGCCTCACAATCACACTCTAAGAAATGATACGTTCCGTCACTGTGATTAAAGTTACACAATTTCGATAGCAGTTCGCAATTGAGTATAACTAAATGTACTGTTGTACAAAACTGCCGGCTCTTGATCGTGAAATTTTCCGCGTGAAAAGCATACTCTACAATATACCTGATTATGACCTCTGAGCCGAAACCGGTCGGACAATAAACCTAAGTGTAAAAATTTACAAATTTATTTTTTCTTGCGAAACGGTCCTTTTGGCATTGAAGCGGTAAATTAATGGAATCTGCACGAAATGATGCAGAAGGAAAGGCGATGTCAAAGCGCTGTAACTATTTGATGAGAGATAAGGGTGAAATAAGTAAAAATATATGTTTAATTCACTCAGGAATTTCACAGAAAATTAAATAATATTATTTATACGGAGTCACGAGCAGACAAACAGTTAGCAGGAACCACTGACATCTGCAGCTCAAAAGGAAAATATGCATCGAAATTAATTTATTTAAATTTAGAGCAAAAATATGTTTTCGCCAGCGCATTTGTATCCGTTGCTCGTCCTTCATTAATTTATAAGTTTTACTTACATTCCATTGCTGAGAGTCTTAAATAGAACTTAAAATAAGATAAACTTTAGGTTAATAAGTTTGGAAACCCCCCAAGAAACATTTTTTACTTTGCATTACGGAATTGTTTAAATTTTCTTGACTAGGAGACCGGAATGAATACGTTTAATATTGAGTAGCTATTTAATATTTAAATATTCAATATTAATTAGGAAACATGGAAGTACTTATTCACAACAAATTAAGTGATTATCACCCTCCCAGAATTTATTTAATTTCTATTTTAAGGCATGAGTAGGGAGACCAATCAAAGATAATTATGTTGAAACAACTCCTCTTTGATTGGGAATTCAAATTGGACTTATCTGTAAACTCGGAGACGCTTATTTTCTAGATCTCTGAGAAATCAGTCTCAATCAACGTTGCCACTTATTATATGATGTTTTCTTAATATATTGATGTCGACCCCCAAGGGGCATAAATGATAATGCTGTGGGTCGTCGATCGGGAGTCAATTGGAGGCCGGTGGAACAATAGAAATTAAAATTTACTAATATCGCCCTAAAGAAACAAATAGAAATGATGTGGTGAAAAAGTGAAAACAGAGTTGAGAGAGACTGATTTCTCATGGAACTCCAGGGAGACAATGAGCGTCTCCGACTTTAAGTCGCTTGAATCTCCTTTCCGCTGATTGGTCTCCTTCCCCGCGCCCTAAAAGTCGTCAATTTTTTTGCTACGCCTCCTCAGACGCAAAGATATGTATTTAATAGGTATTGCACCACCTTCCTCCATCATCAAACCTATGGGGAATTCGTTTTTGTTGTAATTATGGCATTTATAGGGTAAAGAACACAGTTTTTTATTCTTCCGTAAGCTAAAAGCACCAAATCAAAACAAGAACCCTTCGAAGAGGTGACTGCTCCATTTTAGCAATTCCCATTCTTTATTAATGGAATTCTAGATAAGTGGACAAAATTATCATCAAACTCACATTTTTCATTTGAAAATATACTTGTCTTCTCTTCAGTCTTGAGTAACTCATCATATATGAAGTGATATATTTTTGCCACGAAGGTATTTTCATTGAATTATTTTAAAAACGGCACACAAGTGTGATCTTCACAAATTCAGAAGAGATTTGAGTCGAGTAATATTATTTTTTTTTTAATCCTCCCTCCTTCATCGCATTGTATTCTAGCTCAATACTAATAATGTCTTTTGTTAGAAGATATCTCCGCTATTGGGAAGATCACGCGGAAATTAAGGATTTCTTAAGAATCAAACCGATCTACTTTCAACTAATGGCAGCTAAGCTATGTTCAGACGGAAGAAGGCCGCGGGAACTGAATGCTGGGTGCAAAATGACCTCTGCAGTCGAGGCACCATGATTCCAATTCTACTACTACTGAAAGTTGGTTTCCGCAATGTAATGAAGTCGTTAAAATTTCTTCATGTCAAGCTCATGTAATTTATTATGTTTACAACAGATAGCCATTTTTTGTCTTCCAGGTGACTTTTTATATTACCATAAAAAAGCAAGTCACAGCCACATATCAAACAGCTGGAGTAGCTATAACATGAGCGGAACTCACATTACCGATGATTTAAACATATCTCAGACGCTTTTTATCGCCCTTTTCTTAAATTAATACGCAGGGATAACTGCATATCGGGCGAGAAAAAGGCTGTAACTTTTTCTCTTCTGATGTACATACATAAACTCTTATGGCGCCAGTCGGAAGTGACAGATGAGAAGTCTGTTTGCTTTGCGACGAAAAAATTGTCGAGAGAACGGAAGATTGAGATCGGATCATCGTAATGTCTAATGGTTTGCCACTGAAATGTAAAGGAAATGAGGAATTGAAATGCAAAGGAAATGAATCTCAGAGCTATGCGGTATTTGGAACCAACCATTGAAACTCTAAAGTCAGATGATTGTGTTTGAAGTACGGTTGCAGAAAGGTAATTCAAAGCCATCAATTGATTGCTTAGAATAGGATAAACCAGGTGAAAAATTATGAAATTTACACTTAAAATGTTTTTTTTTCCTTCTAAAGAGAAAAATTTTCTGCCGGTACTGTATGAAAGGGTAATTTATCTACATCTACATAAATACCCTGCGTGTGGCGGGGGGTGGAGCATTCCATGTCAAGTGAACCAATTTTAGAGAAATTCCCCGCTCGATCATCATCAATTTCAATCACATTCTGTGAGAACATAAACTCATATCTTCTATGAACATTTGCCAAGTTTTACATCCATCGATGAAATATTTGCTGAGATATAGTCATTTGTTTCACCCCCTACCACAGCCGTCTACAGTTAGACATCGATTAATCAACTTTGAGACACGTTATCTCAGGCAGTATTCCGTTGAGTAAAACAAAACTTGGTATTCCTCACAAATATTAAACACAATATATTCCGCACAACCTTTGTTGCTCTATTACACAAAATAATAAGAACATTTTTAAGAGCCAATTCTGCGAAGAAAATTTGAAGCAAAATCGGCCAAAAACATTATGGCTCGAAAAAAATTTCAAATTCTCAAATTTGGCATTTTAAATCTTTTGAAATAAACACGAAACTTTGTGCCTTATAACTAAGTAAAGCCCACTAAACTTGGAAGCAGAATACCTACAGTGTTGACACTTTCACCCTTTCCTTCGTATCATAGCTCAAAGTATAAGAGTAAGAACACAAAGAAAGCAGATTTTTGCTTACTAGTCTAAGGAAGTACATAGAACAAGTCGTTTCAAAAATTCATTTTTATCCGCGAACGATATGCGAAAGTAATCGATTTGGGAAGTATTATCATGGTGCATGCATCCCCCTGCCGCACGCCGGAATGCAGGGTACATACATATGTAAATGTGGATGTAGATGTAAATCGCAGGTAAACTCGATGAACCTGTTCGCCGTAAACAATCCCTCAGCAAGTGTCTCGAGAAGGAGAAGAAACGTTGGTTTTTTGTAGTCATTACCACGATGGAGAACTGAAAATTCTTATCATTATTACTTGCAAGAACCGAGTCTTTAGCCTATGGGCTTAGCACAGTGCTCATGTCTGACTGCTGGAGATTGTGTCACGACAGTAGCAAATTTGTAGGAAGAAGTCGGCAAAAAGAAACAAAGGGACGGGACGATCTTTAACAGGATCACCGCTACTCGCGTCGTGGGAGTTTACGCCCTCCTCCCACGCTCCTCACTTTCTGCGTGACCCTGGTTCCTCCTTCTCCTTCTGTTTTTCCGTGCGAGCGCCCGTCTGCAGACTCATAGCGGTGGAGAACGGTGGAGTGGATGAAGAGCAAGGAGCATTAGAGGTTATTCTCACATCGACCTTAAAGGAGGACCGAAAGCAGTCTCATCTGTTTTGAGACATGAATGAAACTGCAGATTATGGAATAGACGAGCTATATTGAGTCTCAATCCAGCTCATATATTTATTTATAACATGCAGGAATCTCCAAGACTTACCTCACGGTACTTTTTTAAGCGTTGTAAACCAAAAACGGTTGATAAAGGAAGTGTTGTACCCAAAATTTACTTATTTAACTTCGCCAAAATTCCTCCATTCATTTCATATTGTGGAGCCCTTGAAAATGGAAGATTATTTTCCAAAATGCGCATGGGGCACCCTGAAACCAGTAATGCAGAGCTTCTCGTTTGTCTCTAAACGCGAATTCCGCCTGCCGACATACGGCTTGCAGAGTGTCTTTCTAACTCCATTCACAGCCGTGTTCCAACTTTCTTTTCTTTATTAGACCTCTAAAACCCTCTCCAGCAAAGAGCCGCATAAAAACACTAATTATAATGCCACTGAGGGGAAAAGAAATAAAATTTTCAAGCTCATGTCTGTCTGAATGGATTCTGGATCTATCCTTTTTCACCAGCTCCGAGGTAGACGAAAAATAATTAGCTTTCGATGCCTCAAAATTTCCACTCATGATGTAGAAAGTAGATAGATTTTATAACATTTGAACGATAGTTAATTTCAACTTCATTTCAGGCGAAATGTTTTTCAGACGCAGTTCATTCTTTGAGAATTCGTCTTTGTTAAAGGATACAATTTCTTAATTTCTTGAAATTGATGAATGCAATGAATTACTCTTAGAACAACAATTCAAATCGCAACGTGAAACGTAAGTAAACGTGACAGCATAAAAAAAAGAGCGGGCGGATATTAAATTGCGATTTTGACCGCACGTGCTATTTCACATTAATCGGTCCTCACCGGTAGTCGAACCCATAGCCTCTTTTGTGCCGTGCGTATAAACTTGATCGCGATGAAAGAGGAGAAAGGTGGAGCTATTAATGAATAAGAGGTTTTAAACACTCCGTAAGCCGTATTTCGGCAGGCGGAACTCGCGTTTAGAGACAAACGGGAAATTCTGGATTACCGCTTTACAGGAATCACGCTATGCGCATTTTGGAAACAAGGCTTCCATTTTCCCCCTTAATTGTGGAGCCCTGAAAATGGAATCTTTGTTTCCGAAGTCCGCATAGTATAATTCCTATGAATCGGTAATCCGAAATTTCCCATTCGTCCCTAAACGCCTGCCGAAATACGGCTTACGGAGTGTTTTTAAACCTTTTAATTGATCACGAAGCTTCAATTGTAGAGATTTAGTTCTCCTTGTAATTGATTCTTGTTTTAAATCCTCAGGTTTTCCAAGGATTATCCTTCCAAGTGTGCTCGCGGAGATAGTTCAGGTTCGGTTCGGAGAATGCAAAGGATGATTTTTCTTGTCTTGTCAAAACTCCAACTGCGCATGAGCCGCAGTTCCGAACTGATCCTGAACTGTCTCCGCGAACACACCTATTGTCTTGATAAATTTGGGTACCTATCTGAATCGGGGAAGTTTCTTCGATTGCAGGCAGAGGGCGGCGTTGAGAATGTTGATTTCCAGACTGTCCTCGGCAATGAAAGCAATCCAGCCGAGACGATCGCACAACAGCTTTGTTTTTATCATTTCACCTTCTTCATCATTCTGTTTCGATCCAACGATTTCCTCACCTCTTCTCTCATTTAATTTATTACCTGGATTAGAAAGGAGTCGTTTCAACAATCGCAGATAATCGAAAAGAGGCTGAAACAGGCGTCCCTACGCTCGAACCCTCAGAGCGCGAAAAAACGGAATCCGCGGAGCAAAAAACGCGAAGCATTACCAGTCGTCCTTGTGAATCGGGTGCAACGAAATGTCAAGCACCTCTTGGTGGTGTTATTTCGAGGAAGTGGGGGCGGAGGAGCCAGCGGGAGAAAGAGGGAGAAAAGAGGAAAAATTGTCTCACGCGGAAGTGTTTTACGCTTGGTCGAATTTGAGGGGGAGTTCCCGCTGCAGACGGAATGGGAGGAGGAAGGCGAGGGAGGGAGGAAAGGTAGAGGAGGAGGTGAATGATACGAGACAATTTAATGCCGAAGAGTAAAAGCTTTCCTTTAGCCAATCCCGAGCTAGTTTTTGCATTCCTATAAAGCTGACTAGAATTCCGGCACTTTTTAAAATTTTCACCTAAGCGTCCGTCACTGAAACTAAACGAGGAATCCTAAATAATCGTAACCTAAGTAAAATTACCTGCGGATTTTTTCAATTCTCATGTTTCTCCTTTGGTACTATATGAACACCAAGGATTCTTATTGATTAGTGATGATTATCATTTACATGGGTACTTCAAGAATCAAATTAGTTTGCCATGTAAGTAAATTGCGTTAATAACAGCGACGTAGTTTACAAGTTCTGGTATTTAATAAGCGTTCTGAAAAGTAAGAGATATATGAAATAAATGAACGAAGAAGAAAAAAATTCAATTAATAAAGCTTCAAGGTATGCTCAAGGTCCTTATCTCATGCACGGAAATTATCATTTTATAAGTGTAAGTAGAGGTGGACCGGCTATAAATCAATCTTAAATATAAAGACAGCTTTCTAATCTTCGGCAACCAGTGCTTTCTCTTTATAGTACGGCCCAAACGCGACCAAATTGTTATAACAAGCTGATAGGCACTAATAGTTAACATTACAAAGATACTATTTTCTCATAGAATATGTTGGTAAAAATAACAAAAGTATATAAACTAAACGCACAAATGAAAGAATTTATTTCTTAATCTAAGGATTTAGTTCTTCAAGGAAGTATTGATTTTTAAATTTTGTGCGGATTAACATTCGAGATCGTCGTTTGCTCCTGTTACACTTCGATCGAGTTTCCCCTCAAAGACTTAAAACTGATTTGAACTTCCTTCCATATTCCTGCGTCCTGATTGTCGATGGAAGCTGTTGTATTTGTTGATATGAAAAAGTAATGCGATGACACTGAAATTACTAAAAAATCTCTTGCACTAATTAATATTGTATTCATAACATATGTGTACAACATTTTCAGTTTTAAAAAAGCGTTGGAAATTTCTCAGTACTCGTCGGAATCAGTATTACATAATTTGGTATTTACTATTAATTAAGAAGATGAAGCAATGCCTATTTTCATTTCCATTTCGAATATTCCCTGCACATACAGTACCATACGGAATGTATTTGACTCAGTAAATCCTTTTGCTCCATAATTTGATCAGTGCTTGATCGCTAAAATATGACTGTTACATTGGCGTTGAAACCAAATATCATTTGCATTCGATGGTTAACTGTACAGAGAAGCCATGCGCCTATGTAATAATATTTCTGTCTTCGTATACATCTAGTCCATTAATTCGATACAGACTATTAATCCCCATGTATTCTCATGGCATAATACATAAGTTCGAATTCGACTATCGCTTTGGTCGTCAAGGTGATGAACTGTTTATTACCACAAAATTTCATTTCATTTTACCGTAATTCTCCCAACTTTGAATCTAAATCAACATTTAAGACCAAAATAAGAATCTATAATTACTTTCCTTTCTTTTGAAACTTGTCTAGATTTGTAGGACCATTATTTCTAATTTAATTTTGCCAGAGAAACTAAGTCTGCAAGACGCGAAAAGAACTTGACGTCCATTTTTTGTGGAAACGTATTATGGGCTCCTGGGTTCGAACCCGAGACTTCTTGGATGTGAGAATACTTTTTGTAAGGCTTTCAGCCTCGTAGAAACACAATAGAGTTTGTCTCATATTACTACATCAAGCCGTTTCTGAGATAGAAAGGGGGACGGACAGACATTATTGCCCGAATTTTCAAGTATGGCAATGAAAAATTACGGATATATTGTGACAAGTAAAGGGAACATTTCTACTTGAGAGTTTTTCAAAACAACACGATATTTGCATAGTACTGAATTGCGTCTGTGTCCTTTAGGTTTGCGACCCTGCCCACATCACTTCCATTCCCACATTTAAGCTCTCGGAAATCATCGGAGAAGTTCATTCTCGTGCTTTCTGTGTCTTTCATTTGTTGTAAGCCATTGTCTAGTTGTTATTTATGGCGAATGAAAGATGAGGCCGATTCAGAGCTAGTTTATGCAACCGGTTATGTGTTCGCATGATTCTTGAGAGGCCTCCGCTGCAAATAAATAAGAGATTCAGCTAACCCGATGCACTTAAGAGAACAAAGAAGGGATGAGTAGATGGAGGATAAGAAGGGACAGCTCTCGACTATTAATCTAGTCCTCGTTCAAATAAATCACGGGAGCATCAGATCCCACGAAAATGGACAGGAAAGCATATTCAGGCGGGAGATGGTAAATGCATCAAGATTAACCGCTATATAATGCGGAAATGATAATTATCTCAAAGTCATCTGGTTATGCTAAACAAGGGTTTATAAAGGAATAAGGTTTCCCTTTAAAGAGTAAAAGCAACGTAAACTGCTTAAATGAAGATGGAGAATTACGATCCCAGGATAATTTGTAAGTCAAAGGGTAGGTGAACGCTTAATATCAAAAGTAATAGCTGCCAAATACTAGAAGAGAGACTTAAATTAATATTCATATTGGTGATGAAAAACTCCCTAGCAGCTTGAATTCGAATTCTGCAAGTATGTCTTTGTGTATTTGTAAGTAATCGGTTCATAAAAACGAAGGTAATTTTCCTTGGTAGGAGAGTGGAGTTTTTTGAGTTACTTTCGGACATATGGCCTCCGATCGAACCCGGCAATGGTCCATTCAAAGGCGATCGTACCACCCACTTGGATATCCAGAAGCTCAATTTTCTTCATCGGAGAGGCAATTTCTCGCCGAAACTGTTGCTCGCCATACATAATTTTCATTACCAGAATATTACGGAAGTTATTTTAAAGAGAATTGATTTCCACTTAAAAAGAAATAGTTTACCGTTTAGTTGATGAGGGTGACGAAAACCCACGACCATAAAAATTTATTTCAGCAGCCAAACCAAACAACGTATAATAATGTTGAGCGTTTTCAGTGATATCCTTTGTAAAAAGGAGCATAAATTAAGGTTTATATAAGTTTTTTTATATATGTTGCTTCTTTTATGAAGGTTTTGCAGATATTTGCTACTGCTCCTGCTTTAAACCATTTCCTTTCGTGGGAATAAATTCTGTTTAAAAATGCTCCGCGCCATTTTGGTAGGAATTGAGGGTGGAATCGTTCTGCGAGCAATTTTCGGCATACGCTGACACTTGGTATCTTTTCCTTTTTAACATTATAAATTAATTAATTCTTTATTAAGGCGAGGTCAGGCCAAGTTTGCCTCTCTTCCAACTAACCTCAATTGTAAATAGATACTTATATATAAGTTTTAAAGTTAAAAGAAAAAATACAACAACAACACAAAAAGATTTGGGTTTATAGGGAAAAATATTCTTAACTTAAGGTAGAAGACTTTTCCCCTCTGTGCGGGAAAACAGCACAAAGAAGGGGAAAGACATAGATTGCATAATGTAAAAAAGAAGAAAAATTTTAAATAACAGGAAACATAAGGTGAATTTAACATAACTTAAGGTGGTGAAGAACATCCCATAGTCGCGAGAGAAGCGCGCTGAGGTTACACGAAAGGGAAATGAGCTTCTACAGGTTACATTGAAACAGCAATCCAAGGATAAGGAAGCATTAACACTCTGCAAAGAGAGAAATGAAGAGGTCGAAACACGACCGCATAAAATGGACAGATTTTTACTCCGCCGCTGTACGTGATTTCCGGCGACTACAACGTAGCCGTGTAAAAAGAGATGAGGATTGAGCGGTTGTGGTTTTTCCTGGAGCAAGAGGATGAGCTGGCAAAGTTTTAATTTGCGGTTGATGAACTGAAAATCACTTTCCAGGTATCTCGCGAACCAAAATCGCGAGGAAACAGGTTGGCGTTAGGAGGGAATTGCAGATGATAGATGGTTGGAAAATAAAAGAATGAAAGCATTCCCCAGGTTATGTGCTTGGTCATCGTAATCCCTCTCTCGAAAGAAGAACATCCTCCTTCGATTCTCTTTTCTATCAATCATGTTTCATAGAACTGATGCATAGTTTGGGGAAAATTAATTCTGTCTCCTTTGTATTTTAGACGTCTCCAAGTAAATACCGACGCGATGCCATTGTGGGTATTTGCTTGGAATATTGGAAGCAATAAATAAATCTGATATGTTCAAGCTCGACCTTATGGAATAAATTGATTAATAACGTCTCTACTTTGGGCAAAATTGAGACTTTTAAGTTTCCTCTTCCATTTAACCCATCGTCAAAGTAAATTATGTCCAATCAATAAACCATTAAATTGATAGGAATAGAAAAATACATTTGCGGATTACAAAAAACCCAAGTGAAGCTTGAGAAAAAGTATCCACTGCGGGAAAACAAACAAGGAGGAGAGAGTGAAAAACCTTCACAAACATACTGATGGCAACAATTAAAAGATAGTAAATCAAATATCCTTATCGTGACCTGGAAAGGATTAGATGGAACGGTGGCATCCTTACCGACATCTTCAGGTCTGAAGATTACATCGAGAGATTATGATTAGATGTCGAGATTATTTCCGTGAACATGAGGTATTGACAAGCACATTTTTCATTGCGTAATATTGGTTTATTTTTCCTGTAAGTTGGTGAAAATTTGGCATTATTTAAAAACTTTTCGTACCATACGTACCGCTATGTATTTATTACTGAGAACACCGAGGCATTTATAACAGCGTTCAATCAACCGAAATCATCATGAAATCATAGTTTGTCTCTAATTCTAGGCTATTGAGCATAAGCGAAAGACTGCTCAACGGAAAACATCAAGGTCAAAGACCTTCCCTCAAACTCAAAGTTTAACGGATGTATTACACACTCGCTTAAGGTATTATTTCTATTAAGGTCAGCTAGGAAGCCGCCCAAATGTATGTACAACCGAGTTTTCGGATGCCCAATGTACCTTAAGAATTATGAAATCCTTCATATTCACACCTTACATGGCATTCTTTGTTCTGAGTCCGATCATGGAATGACACGTTTCAATCAAGCATTTAGCATTCAAAGATATCCAAAATTTGTCACTTATATTTATATCACTTATACGTCAAATCACAGAGAGGGAAGGATAAATTATCACGAAACGAAAGAAATGACACAGAAAAGGGAATAATTAGGTAAGTGTATTCCTA
Source organism: Ladona fulva (assembly GCA_000376725.2). NCBI lineage: Eukaryota > Metazoa > Arthropoda > Insecta > Odonata > Libellulidae > Ladona > Ladona fulva. Next base: position 41,260 of record KZ308698.1, on the reverse strand, counting down.
AAGATGCATAATCTCATTACATGATATTAATTATATACATATATCTATAAAGCAAATGTCTGCCCGTCTGTCTGTCTATCCGTCCCCCTATTTATCTCAGAAACGATTTGACTTAGAGATCTGAAACAAACTGCATCGTGTTTCTACGATGCTGAAACCGCCAGGAAAACTATTCTCATCTCTGTAAAGGCCCGGGTTCGAAATTAGGAGCCCGTAATACGTTTCCATAAGAGATGAACGTAAATTACGTTTTCATGACTTGCAGAGCTTGTTTCTTTTACAAAATTAAATTAGAAACAGTGGTCCTACGAAACTAAGACAGGTGTCTAAAGGAAGGAAAATCATCATAGAATCTTATTTTAGTCGTGAATCATTCATATAAATTCGAAATTGCGAGAACTTTGATAAAATACACGGAAAATTCGTAAAATTTTTCGGAAATATACAATCCATCCCTTTGACGACCAATGCAATTCTTGAACATTGATTTCATGAGTTATCCCACATAAATACACGGGGATAATTAGTTAGTATACTTTTCCATAAGAAATGTGTGTACCTAAAATAGGTTTTCGTTACCTGCAGAGGTTGTTTCTTTTGCAGAATTAAATTAGAAACAATGATTCTACGAAATCAAGATAAGTGCCATAAGAATGGGAAATTATCATACATTCTTATTTTAGTCGTGAAATATTGATATCGATCCAATCTTTCGGGGATTTTGATAAAATACTCGGAAAATTCGTAAAATATTTGGGAAATAAACAACCCATCCCTTTGACGACTAAGGCCATTGTTGAATGGTGGTTTCATAAATTATCCCATATAAGTACCCGGGGATAACCAGTTCTTATATTTTTCTATAAGATATGTTCGTAAAGTAGGCTTTGGTAGGTCTTGAAAACAGTAGAATAAATATTATAAATAATGGTAAGAAATATTCAGTTATCATGACCTTACGACGGACTGTTTCTGGCTTCGGAGGACCAGATATATATGATATCTTATATATTTTTAAACTAAATTAAGTTCCGTCATGCTTGACGAGGGCGTTTACTAGTAATTATATAAATAATAAATTCATAATTAATTCCGTCCGAATTTGAACGAAATTAAAAGCAACTGCAATTCTCCTAATTTAATTTCCCTTACAGTAATTTCCGTAATCCACATCAGTTACATTAAATTAAACGTGATTAAGTTATCCTTTTAAACGAGAGGATACATTAATATTGAGTCAGGAAAAGGGTATGCTTAGCAGAATAAAAAGCTGTCATGAGCTCTTTCCTGCAAGAAAATGGCAAGTGAATTTTATATACAAGAACATGTGTTATTCCCTGTAAATTCCTTTCCATTTTCTAGTTCCTGTAGCTGTTATTTTGACATATTTTCTTACATATCAAGTTCAAGTTAACCTTCTAAGGAGTCATCCTGTAGACTATTAACATCATATTGGATTACGCCGACCGCCGACCGTTTTGAGTCGCCTTTGCTAAACTTTCTTACTTGCACTTGATTTAATTTGCCATCTTGAGCCTCCGACAGATGGCCCATCATTCAGTGTATTTCTATATGCTGCAGCACGGCGTTTTTCATTTCAACTCGCTACAAAACCCTTAGAACTTTTAAGGAAAGCTGCTGTACGCCCCAAGCTGTTGTTATACTTAACACTTCAAATTTTAATTGTAAATGATGAAAGATAACTAAAGATAACTAAAGGAAAGCAAGATGATATTTTAAGATCATTTCCTTTACTAGTTCCGGATCATTTCATTTGTAAGAAATTATATTTATAGTTTTTCCCTTCTGAAAACGATTTTGAATTTGTTTCTTCGCAGGGTTTTTCGATGTAATCAGTGGAACACCATTCTGTAATAGATCGTTCGCGAAGGAAGTATTTGTCAATACATTGGTCATGGATTCTATTCCTTGGTTCATCTCGCTTCATTCGTAAGGTTGGCAATAAGGGAGTCACATATTTCAAGATGCTATGGTTTTCTAAATAAGTTTACTGGAGTTTATGCTCCAAATGTCGAGAAGAATCTTAACCTGGTGAATAAATTATCTTGTCCACTCTCGCTCTTGACTAACGTGCGCTCTTCTTTATTGTAAGTTTGCGATATTTTTTATTCTTTATGGCTTATCAAATTTATCTTCACGGCTGAGGATAATGGTTAAGAAAAATTACGTCTTTTAGGTCGCTCGTAGAGCGACATGACTCGTAGAGCCTCATTTTCTTCTTCGATTTCCATGAGAAATTAATTTCTCTCGACTCTGTGTTGCCACTTGTAATACATTGTTTTTATTCGTTTCTTAAGTAAGAGTAAATTTTAACTTGCATATTTCCAATCGACTCCCCAACTCGAATCGACGACCCCTAGCAATAATGTTATTTAAACCCCTGGGGAATCAATATCGATATAGTAAGAAAATCAGTATATCACATGTGACAACACGGAGTTAAAAGAGACTGATTTTTCATGCAAATCTAGAAAGATAACGAGCGTTTTTGAGTTAACAGATGCTTTAATCATCTTTGTGTGGTCTCCGCGCCATAAAAGATGTAATTTTTGCGGATCTTCCACCTCAGCCGTGAAGATAAATTTAGTTGACTATAGTACTCTTTGGTACATTTTAGTACTTGAGTTTACTTTTGAACTAAAAGTAAACGATTATTTGGATCACGGTCCTTTTGGTTAACTGTCTAGACCAGGGGGCTGGAAGCTCTTTTTCATCGTGGGCACATTTACCATTCGGTTGCATAAGATAGGCCATAGGTAAAATTATCACCCCGATTTTGAGTGGCATGCAGCCTATTTCCATGTATAAATTACTATGCCTTAGTGTACTATAGAAAAGAAAGCTGGAACACGGCTGTTAATGAATTAGAGGTTTAAAAAAACTCCGTAAGCCGTATGTCGGCAGTCGGAAATCGCGTTTAGAGGAAACGGGATGCTCCGGATCACCGATTTCTGGGAAATCTTAATGCGCATATCAGAGACTATGCCTCCGTCATTGTGGAGCCTCTGAGGATGGAGGTATTGTATCTGAATTGGATTGGGACTTCCAAGAAATCGGTGATTCGGAGCAACCCGTTTCCTCTAAACGCGATTTCCGACTGCCGACATACGGCTTACGGAGTGTTTTTAAACCTCTAATTCAGTGCAAGACCAAAAAGGCCACATTTGGCCACAGGAAACAAGCAGATCGAAGTGCATGAACCAACGAAGGCCCGTTTACCGTTTAATGCTTTATGCTGTGTTCAATGCTTTATTGTTCATGGATTAATTCACGACTTTAACGGGATTTCTTCATATATTTAACATACATTTCTGAAATTAAGAAAACAAGAATTCTCCAAAATTTGGAATATTATTCCGTTTTTAACGAATACAAGGAACTTCCAGAAGCAACTTGAGAGTTTTGTTTACCCTATAAATATGCTTATTAGATTGAGGAGAGGCGTTGTACTTTTCCCACAACCATTTCTATAATGAAAAACACGAACAGGTTTCGACGAGTGATCGTCATCGCCAGGAGACATAGAAATATCAGTAAATATATTTATACATAGAGCGAGGCTGGCGGAAAAATCAGGAAGTAGGAAAAGAGGAAATTATTTGGGAAGGGAGAAGTTGGATGGGGAAGGGAAGGGTGGAATGAAGCTAGGAAGTGCATGTAGTGGAACACTGTCGGTGGATAACGCATTGAATCAATGGGAGGTGAGGAGGGAAAGCACCTATAAATATGATGAAACAAAATTCTCCTGTTAATTCCACATAAAATGTAATGTAGTTCCGGTTTCACCGCCGTGCAACATTATCAGCTTCACTACCGACAACCGAATCCGGAAACATTAAAGTTTAATTGGAAAGAAATTAACCAAGTGAGTTTCATTTCATTATAATTATAATGGAAGAATTCCATAACATTACATCTTGAAGAGTATCTTAAAAAATGTTGTTTTAACACCGGAAAAATGTACAATATTCATCATATATAAAATACGCTCTTTCAGGAGAAATTATCGCTTATATGAAATGTTTCTTTGGTTCGTAATATCCTCATATTAGCCATGTCCTTAAATTTGACGGGTGATATCAAATGTCTGTCACCTGAGGCAATAGAGAGAATGTTCAATAAGCCAAATTGTGTATTTCTTGTTACGATGACGCCAATGCAAACTTGGCTGTGGCATTAGCCTTGAAAAGCCGCGAGAAGACCACACTTCCCCATAGCTGAATGTTCAAGGAGCGAATATGTATAGAATGCGACTCGTTCCTCTTCACATTATCGAGATGCTTCGATCGGTTGTCGACTTCCCAACCTTAACCAACTGACCCAGCGAAGGGAGGCGTCCGTTAGTTGAGGCTGAGTTCCAGAAAAGTGTCGCCATGAATACAAATGAGAAAAAGGAAGGGGCATAGAAGGGATCTTTGCGGAACCCAGTCACGCTGCCCTATGACGCCGCCGAGCGACCTTACTCCCACAATGCAACGCGCCTCTCGCTTCCGCCGCGAATTCCACTTAAACCTGCACGGTTCTTCGCCACCTCCTCTACGTCTTCCGTGCCAACTCTCCCTCACCTCCCTGCGCTCATTTTATTCCATTCGTGTTCCGCCTTTCTCCATTTCTTTTTCTGACGTGTGGGAGCCTTGAAATGGTCTCAAGTGCAAGTTCAAGATCGAATCCTGAAGAGATATCTTCATATTCGTAATTGGCGAGCATAATATCATGTAAAAGCTGTGTGGTTGGGCTCTATACCACGAACATCACTTTTAATTAAAATAACCGGAAAATAATTTTATATTTACGGACAGGGCTGGGTTTACATATAGGCTTTACAGACAGAATCCAAGGGCCTCATTACTCTGCCCAATACCTTCCTTACACATGCTGCTTTGAGGTTCTCTCCGAACAACCTTTCAATAATTTTCCTTACAACACAGAAATATTTATGGATTCCTTAGGAATTTTCTCATATAATTTGATCCCTCTCAAAGTAATAGTATATTTAGCCAATAATCTAACACCGATTCCTGTATTGTGTCATTTGAGGAAAGCTGTGAGAAAGGTAACTCAGAAGCAGAGCTGAGAAAGTATTTGAACACTTCCTGACGTTTGTGATCTCAAGACTTTCAAATAATATGATAGTAAATTTACCGATTCATTTTCCTGAAAAAAATTCTTCCTCAGTAAAAATTAACAAACTTCCGTTATTTTAACAGTTTTTAGCAGTTAGAATTAATCCTAAACCTTACACATATTTCGATCGATACTTTAGTTCAAAATAACATTTCATGTCATTGCTACCTGGATTTTGCTTTAAGTACTCCACCTTTTTATAATCGTACGCGAAGTTTCAGTCATTGAATAGCCTCTCTTAATTTAATTCCAACCTGCACACGTGTAAGGATAAGTAAAACGTTTTAAGATAACATGCGAATTTACCATAATCTAATCATATACTTATAAAAATACTCTGTTCGCCGAGAAGGTTATCTTAATGATATATTTGATAATGTGCATACGCGGACTGAATTCGGTTTCTGGGAACATCTTCACCTGTATATTGGGTTAATCTTTTGTACAAGGCCTTGAAGTGATAAGCCTGAAATAAATCAAAAGTCAAATATCTTGAGATTTCAGAAGCGGCAGCCGATGGACTTTATATTTCAACGTCTTATGACTTAAATGTGGAATGAAGCCAATTTTCCCACCTACTTAGTCAAAATGATTTTTTCCTTTCTGAATTTTTCCTTTCACATTCTATATCTCTTTTAACGTCGCGACCTCTCAAGTTTTTAAAATTGAAGCAGGCGTACAGCAGGGATCTTTATTATCCCCGACACTTGTCAACATTTTTACCTCTGACATCCCCCATTACAGTGGAACGAACATATATTTATATGCTGACGAGAGCACTATTTTGGCCAAAAGTAAAGCTCCGAATATTGCTAATAACTAACTACAGCAACACTTAAATTCAGTCCACGACTGGTCCAACAAGTGGAAACTCAGGTAAAACGCCGCCAAATGTGGTAGAATGATTTTCAGAAGAAACAAAAAAACATATCGACTCAACCGATCTGTACTGGGGTAATGATATTATTCCTAAAACAAAGTGTCAGAAATTTCTCGGCATAGTTTTAGACCGTAAATTGACATGGAAAGACAATATTAAAAACATATTATTGAAGGCTATCGCGGCAGTCTTTGCTTTAAACAATTTACTATTTAATGACAAAGTTAGACTCAAGATGAGAATTTTACTATATCAAACAATGATAAGGTCTGTGATTACTTACGCTAGCCCAGCCTGGATATACGCAAGCGAAGATAATTTTAATAAACTAAACTGTTTCGACAAGAGGTTGATTAAAAAGATCTTAAAAGTCCCAAGATTGACTAGATCAAAGAAATATTTAATGTGTTTTACTTAAAACCATTTCAGCAGGTTTTTATAAACTTGTCAGCCAATTTAAAATATTAGCTTGCCGTGGCCCCAACCAACTTTAAAAATATGTGGAACGATGACCCATCAGGTCGGAGAAATGTTTATTAAAGACCAAAAGATTTCATTGGATAACATGTTCTGGTAACCTTAAAAAAATAATAACAACCAACTCCCAAGTGTAATGGCTGCATGAGCAGCAATGTTTTTTTATTTTTTACTAGAAATGTGATTTTTTGGAATATGAAAGAGAAAAGATGTGGATAAATCCCAAAGGTGCTAGGGGCCACAAATTAGTATCCCTCTGAAACGGGAGCGAACGTGACTGGACTGGACTTAAATGTGGAATGACTTAAAGTTCAATCCTCTCGAATTCATGCGACAAGCACAACTTTTATCATCTTGTTCCGAGGGTCGTTCAATAAGTCCTTAGCAAAAGATAGAACAACAAATAAAAATAAGAATTTCAACATAACCTCCTTTACCCTAGACACTTTTCCAATCGTTTCTCCAAAATTTTTAAGCCGTCCAAAAAGTAGGATTTCGGAAGGTCCTCAAAATAGTAATTTGTTTGGGCGATGACCTCCTGGTTCGACGTGAACCATCATCCACCGAGCCTTTTTTTTAAGTTTGGAAACAAAAAGAAGTCACTGGGAGCCAAATCCGATGAATACGGCGGATATTGTAATAATTCGAACTTTAATTCCATAATTTTGGTCATCGAGACTGCGTTGGCGTGCACCTGTGCATTGTCCTGCTGGAAGAGGATAATTTTCTTTTTCAAATGAGGACGTTTTTTTCTTGATTTCTTCGTTCAACGGGTACAATGACCACGCAAAGAACTATCCAGTTATCGTTTGACCTTTTACCAAGCAATCAGTGTATATGATTCCGCATGTATCCCAATAAACCCTGGCCATCACCTTGCCGGCCGAATTCTTCTTCTTCGGAGCCCGTTCGCATTCAAAAACCCACTGTTTGACTGTTCCTTTGTCTCTGGGGTGTAGTAGTGTATCCACATTTAGACCATTTTTCGTGCAGTAGTGTATCCATATTTCGTCCATTTTTCGTGTAGTAGTGTATCCATATTTCGTAATGTATCGACGTAGAAACTCGTCAGATTTGCGGCGGAAAAGCGCCAAAATAGCCTCAGAGTCCACCACACGATTGCGTTTATTCTTCTCTGAGAACAAACGCGGACCCGTCTTGCTGAAATTTTTTTCGTGCAAAATTGAAAACTCTGTACCACAATTATACTCATCTACTCAATTGTAAACAGTTGCTAACACAGAAGTAGATGTGCCATGATCTTCATCCAACTCAGCTTTGATCTCTTTCGGCGTTAAGCCTTTTCAATATGTCTTCAATCGCCGCTCTAAACTCACTTTTTCCATTTTCCTAAATAAACAAAAGTTTTTTGCCTCAATCGACAATAAAAATGAGACCATGTAGCGGATATAACTGATGCTTTAACGGCTGTGTAGTGATTAATGGTGCTTAATAAAAATAAACCACTTATGATATCACGAGTGCCATCTCTTAGATTTTCTAAGGACTTATTGAACGACCATCGTATATATTTACATTTATTATTATTAATTTATCAAAATTAAAGTAACGAGTTTATGTCATACAGTTTTTCAAGTAATGATTAAAGTAAGTTTGTCATTTACAGAGAATCATTCTGCACACCTAACAGAAACATTACTAAATGTAATCGAAGATTGTGACCAACATTTTTGAATGATTATGTATTTCAGAAACTTTTAGCACAAAGGATAATTTTGTTAAGATTGACTCAAATATTGGTAGAAAAAGGATGGTAGCCATTACCGATTCAGTAAAGAATTATCAATTGGTTACTAATTTATACATGGAAAGAAATGAAATACATATTAAGCTACTAAGAAACTCAATTCTTTGGCAGTTTCGTCTGTCGCTTTTTCCTTTAATCCCATTCCTAATATTATGATCGCCCTTTGTTAGACATTCAAGTGAACAATCTGAATTTTTTCCGCAAAATTATTTGAAAATCACGGAGCGATGTCTTGTCGGAGATACTTATTGAAATATTATAAATCTTGTATGCATTATAAATTATCGGATGGTTCTTGATTGGATATACTTACTGATCTGTGCAGTGCTGGCCATCGACTGTCGAATTTTTACTATAGATACTCGAGTTTGGAGTGAAATAAAAACTAAACTAGCGACCCCAAAGAAAAACACGTTATACCAATTTTTAGCATAGTCCATAATGATTGCAACGATAAAATGCAAACATTTTTATTCATATCTGGTTGTTTTTTGTATTTTATCACAGGTAGAACGATAAAGAGCCCATTATTTCGCGCTCATTAAATTACTTTCAAATTTAAATTCTCAAAAGGCATTTGCCTCATTAAACAAACTTTTAATACAATACTAAAGCATTTATTCTTGGCTCTGATAAAAAGTTTTAAAATATTCCCGTTACACGATAGAAAAGTATCGATTTTGCAAAATAACTTTTTCTCAGTGATGGATGGACGTAAAAATCCAAAACTGGTCCCGCTATAGAGCTCCTGGTGTTTTTAAAAATGGAAAAACAACAAAAACACATTAGAAAAACGATAAAACTTCAGGGAGTAGACATCCGACACGTTCTTACAACGAATTTACCTATTTTTCCTATACTTATATGATAAGTGTCCTGACAGTCTTGTCTTGGAATTGGACACTAATTCGACAACATTTTATTGTCGATTAGCACTATATATTTAATGTAATTGATTTAGAATTCTCCTTTACGATATAGTGGTCGAGTGATTCAATTGCAAATGTTCCGCCCCATTAATTACATAACCTCCCTTTGGAAACTCACTTTTCCTTTCACTGCTTACGGTCTATAAACCATACGATGCCCAATATGTGTCATCTTGTATCAGTTGTATGGTTCCCTTAAGGGAAGGTGGATTCGGGGCCGAGGTGACAAACTTCCGCATTGGTTATCTGATGACCGAACGATTGACGTGCTTCTTCCATGGAGACGTGGGAAGGGCGAAAAAGAGTAAGTACATTCAATAGGTGAGAACATGTGGAATAATGATCAGAAAATTATATAATATAAGAAAAATTCACGGAGATGGCTGTCACTTTGTGAAATCTTGTCATCACAAATATAAATACCATAATCTAGTCATAAAACAATGAAAGTAATCTATTCGACGAGGAGATTATCGAAATGATATATTTGAGACTGATATTTTAAATTTAGAGGAGTCACGCGAACAGTCTACAGAAAATCGTCATTCATTGATGAAATCGGGACACGCACCACTTCAAAGGCTTGAATGGCTTGAAGATGGCTATTACCAACCGAAACTAGCCGCCGACGAAACATATATTATTACTAATAAACGCCCCCGTCAAGCATGACAGGACTTAATTTAGTGTAAAAATATATCTATTATCGTATATATCTGGTCCTCCTAAGCACAAAAAATTCTGCCGTAAGATCATAATAACTCAATATATTTCTTGTCATATGAATTATTTATAATATTTATTCTACTGTTTTCAAGTCATGAAAG
>KZ308698.1:15914-28116 GCA_000376725.2 Ladona fulva | reverse complement strand
TATTATTATTATTATGCAAAAACCTTACAAGTGGAACAATGTTCCGGTGGCAAGGATTTAACAGACATCACCACCTACATAAACTACTACAAAAGTTTGAAACTATCAGTAGAGTATCCGGTATCCTTGTCAGTCACACAAAATGACCCAATATATTATATTACTTACAGATAAGTAAAAGTTATTTTCTTTTGTTCTTCAAAACTGTTTTATTCAACAAATTCTTGTGATGTAATATTTGCATATTTATTGAGCGCAATTGATATTACAGATATATATATTTTCAATTTGACACGTCATAATTTAGCACATAATACCAATTCATATTATTATGTCAGATTTCAAACTAGAATATACACAGATTTTTTAAAAATGCCCCTGTGAACAGAAAAGGAGGAAAGAAAGAATGATTCTGTAGCGGAAAAAATGTGATTTTTTATCAAAGAAAAAATTTTTCGACAGTAGGAAAACACCCTCAAACAGAAGGGGGTGTGGAAAACCTTCGAAAGTTATGGGAAAGAGTGAATGGAAGAAAGATATATATTACAATTTTAGATTATATAAAGGAAAGTAGAAATTCCAAAATTTATTAATAAAAGATGGGGCAAATTATTTTCAAATGCCTGCTTCCTAGCATTATTTTAACTCGCCATTGCAATCATTATCGTGTTTACATTCAGTCCTCCGATTGCAGTGATTTTCTATAGAAAGCGCATTACTGTATTATTTGAAAATTAGATACTGGTGAGACACAGTCCGAGTGAGACCGATTTTTACATTTAGAGGAGTCGCGAGAGCAGTCTATTGAAAATCGTTATTCTTATACGTTAGACGAAATCGAAACACGGACCACGTCAAATGAAATTGAATAGAGAAACCTGTCCTTATCATCACATATTTTTAAGCTCTGTGCTGTTCTCCGATTATCAAGTCATAATCCAAGATATTGAAGACCATTACAATTGGCTGCCCATATATTAAATTTGATATCTAAAGAGTATAATTTGAAAATATCTATAAAAACCGAGACAATGGCATTTCTAGAAAAGTACCCAATCCGAACTGAGAAAATGATTGAAAATAATATCTTGGATTAAATATCACATCACACACCTTGATCACATAAGAAATGAAGAAAAAAAGTTGGAGTTAGAAGTGTAGCCAGTGATGGAGATAGCTGCAAACTACTAAAAGAGATGGGGAGAGCTTCTTGAACAGGTGTCTCTAGAAAAGATTCCCAAAAAGGTTTTGGAAGAGAATCCTCCAGCGAAAAGAAGTATAGGGAGGTCGAGAATACGGTGGTGAAGCCGGAACGGGCAATACGCCTAAACCTGGGTAGGAAGATAACGATAGTGATCATCAAATATTGTTTAAAAATCCGAAGTTATGAGAACTTAGTTAATATGATTTCATTTTGAAAAAAATAACATCCTCGTTGGACGATTGAACCTCGTTTCGTTTCCAAGATGAACACTGCCATCGCAGGAGCAGTGACCATTCCTATTTGTAATGCTATCTCTACATAATAAGTGCCAGACAATATCAACCTTCTAAATGTATTCTTGCATACTGTAGTGTTACATTCCTAAGTATTCGCCGCATGACAGATCATTCATCAAAAACAGTCGTCGAAGTTAAGATAAATGTCTCAAATAAACATTATTGAATATTAATTCATTATGATATGAAGTGCTCACTTTGACGAAGTAAAATGTGAATTAGCTTTAAACGCTACAGATAGGTACAACACCTTGGCCAGTGATAAAACTTACAAAAGAATTATATACAATAAATTACATACATAAAATTTACATAGAAAAGAATAACACAGATCACCCCACAAAAACTGTTCCGGAAGAAGAGGAAGAAAGGTTTAAAGAATAAAATGTTAGTAATTATGAAATTAGCTTTAGTCTCTTCTTCATTTCCCTGTAGTTATTCGGATATGGCTTAAAGATACTCATTGGAAGATTGTTCCAGTCTCTTCCCTTGCTTGGGATGTAAGAACCTTTCCCCATGTCGTTTTTCCTTAAGCGTGTACGAATTTTGTGAGGATGGTCATTTTTCCCATAACATTTCGGGTGGGAAAGACTCTTTGAGCTCCTTTATTTGCTTTTTATCAGTGACCAACTTATATAATAACAATCTTCGGTCCCTTAGCCACTTTTCCAATGATTCCCATCCCAGATTTGCCAATAGTCCCGTAACACTATCCTTTCCTTCAAAACGCCCCATGACTAATCTTCTACATGAGAAGAAGACTTTTCTTTTCTGTGTATTTGGTTTGATTCTCTGAATTTTTAAATATCTGTGTGTGGTTATCTGGGAATAACCGAATTGTTTTGCTATTGCAGAGCGTCCTTCGGAACCCCACCCACGTCAGCTCCTTCTCGCGGCTGGGTTAAACAGGAAACCAGGCTGCAACTCGTTTTTACAATTTTTACATTTAAGGAAGTGCAGGCTTTTGAACTTCCTTATGTAACAACATCGTTAACATGGCCTTCCCAATTAAGGACGTTTTATATTTACTCCCTAATATTTCGTATTTTTCACTAGAAAACGTCGTTGTTATAATCTGGATGTAATCGCAGAAAAGAAGTGAGTATCTGAAGAAATGACGTATATATTATGAAGGAAAAGGAAATATTTCATTTAAAAAGGTTTTAAAAGGAAAAGGAACACGTCTGGGGTAAGACATTAAGAGTTGGAGAAAAGCTCTAAACGAAACGATTCTTGCAGTTTTCCTCGAACTCTAGTTATAAAAGCTTTTACTTCGAAGTGATAATGTAAATGAACGTCGTACTACAAGGAAGGAATGAACATAGTGTGTTTATTTTATAATTTATGTACGCAAGAGAACCCTTCCGTATTTTACAAGTTTTCGATTATCCATGGTTGCCCCGGGTCATATTAATTCCGATGATCGAGACTCTCGATCGAGATCAAGAATCTTGCATTAAGATTCTGCGATTGTATGGCATAAACAACTTTATTTTTCGCCGCATTATATCTGTCTTGAGAATTTCCAGTGGAAGCAACCTTTTCCCAGAGAGGGGAAGAACGTATCCAAAAAGTACATACAATATTGATTATGGAATTATCATCCTCAGTATCTCTCAGCGAAGTGAATCTTATCGTTTCTTTGTCACTTCTGGGAAATTTAGGGTTTAAACCATAAATAAACAAAGTAAAATACGCAAGAAAATGCTCCTTCGATAAAAAATATAATGCATGTAAGTATGCTGATAAAGTAGATAAGATATTCAAGATCGTTTCTTCTTCGATATCGCCGTTATCAAATTTCCCCGTATTCATCGTCTGTTTATTCTGAAAAACACAAAAACAGTTTTATGTCTATCTAAGCACCCTGCAAACCGCCTTTCGCCGTGTGGCAGGGGGTGTATGCACTTTGCTTCCCTAATCGATTAGTTTCGCATATCGTTCGCGGAAAAAATGAGTTCTTGAATCGATTGGTTCTAGCATCTATTTTTCTGATATTTCTTGCAGTATCGGGACAGCCTATGCAGCGTGAAAGACGCATTATATCGGCTACATCATCTCTGAACGTGCTTTCTCTAAATTTTTTCAGTTATATAATCCTAGTTGAAATCTTCTAACCTCTAAAGAGTCAAGCTAAAGTTAAGAAAACATCTGCACGTCTATGAAATATAACGTCGTATGTAGTACGTAACAGTGACATTTGAAGTTTTGTACTGTCATCTCTAGAAAAATATAAACGTTATGTTATGGTGTAAGTGAATGGGAACGAAACCCTCTTGCTACTTTTACAGCCTTACAAATTTTGATGGTTCTCAACTTTGGAGAAAAGAGACTTAAAGCTTTATTTTTCCGGGGTTTACTGGTCACATTTATGTTGAAAGGGTAACTGAAGGTTTATCTAAGAAATGAAGCTAAGTTATCGATCAGGGTGGATAGGGAAGAACTGGAACAGGTAGATAATCTCAGTTCCTTGGACAGTGTTCTTTCTTTGAATGGAAGGTGCGCAGAAGAGATTCGAAAACTAGTGGAGTGTACTGCTGAATGGGTGGAAAACGTGGACCTTAAGGGAAGAAGACATCAATAGACTGGACCACTTCAAGTAATGGGTGTGGCGTAGAACTGAAAAAGTAAGTTGGATGGATGGAAAAACAAACGTAAAAATGGTCGGTGAGGTGAGGGTTTTAATTAAAATAGGTAAGCGTTGACAGATGAAATGGGTGGATATCGAGGGGAGAGGGACTGATGAAGAATGTAATTGAGTGTAGAATGCATGGGGAAAGACGGAAGGGAAAACAACGGCAATATATGACTTAAAGGGTGGGTTGGGTTGACAAAAAACGAAGGAAGTGGCCTTGTAGATGGAATTTACAGAACAGTGGAACACTTGTGTATGCAGTTATAATCTGAAAGGAATAACTAACACCAAATGCATAAATTGTCATAAAATAATGTTTTCTTTTAATGTTTTTCATTTCTTCCTTTACTATTCAGCATATTTCAAATGCGTGAATGAAATTTAATAATTGCAAACTACATAATAATGCAATCAAACTTGAATATTTTTACTGCGGACACTTGACGTATATGTATTTTACATTCGACTACTTTTGCTCGAAAAAGTATAAAGAATGTATAATTGTAACGTTTACCTAGAATTGGTCTAAATAACGATGATCTGAAGTTTAGAAGCGAAATTAAAATTTACAATCGATATGCATGCAATAATGTGCCGCGGTAGGTGGGTGTGTACGTTAAAAGGCCAAAAGATAGAACGCGTCGCCTTTTTGGAACCACTTTGCATAGAACAAACTGTATCAGAAGTAGTTCGTCATGTATGTATACTAAAATAGTCAAAGACTTTAATCATAAAGTAAAATGAACGGAGGAAAATTAACCCTAAAACCAACAATGCTTTTAAGACTTCTTATTGCTAAGAAATAAATATATAGAAAAAGGATAGCAAGCAATTGGTAAGTGATACTTTATCTTCCATTATTGGGCATCTGCAGAGGTCAAACTTGTACATCTACATGCGCTACAAGTAAAGGAAGGTCATAAATATACTCCACATCCGCGATTTGGAGAGATGGAGAGAAAGGCGAGGCGATGTTTCGAAGCTGTAGCAGGAAATAAATGGAATGGTCGCTGGTATGGTCTTAAGGGATAAAAATAATACCGAACTGGTCCGTCAGGTGAAGTCATCTCCGATTCTAGCTCGTTTTCTCATGCTCGTTACGGTGATACTCTTTGGCACATAGCTAATGGTACTTGATGGAAAAGGCATCGACCTCACAATTTTGTTCCGATTCGAAATGTGGGAGCCGTTATTTCGTTCACCTTCATTATTTTAGCTCCTCGAGTACAAGAAAGGACTTGTTATCTTTAATTTTTAAAGGAGCTGTTTTTGAGACGGTGGCGGAGGTTAGATTTTTTATTTTCTGTTTCATTCGCGGGCTGATTACGAAAATTTATTGCTATCATTGGCTGTTAGTCATGCGTTTTCAATCTCTTTTAGGCTATATTCCACATAAACATCTCCAAAATCCTAATACCTACGTTACAAAATTCTTATTATTAAAAAAGTGAAATCCTATTCATTCGGAGTAGCCCTTATGTCTAATAAATCGGTAGTATCGATACTCAGTCATTTGTCTTTTGGTACTGAATGAAAATTGTATCTTTCATTTACTTTAGTTTATGGCTGTGATGATATCTAAGCTACTGTGGCATGATTGAATAATGGCATTAATACGTTGAATGGTGGCATCAATTAAGGTTGTTCCTTATGGAATGCTATGAAAAGTGCTACTCGTAGAGTCATTGTGCTACACTAACGTAGGTTTGTTCTGCTTATGGTATTCTGGCTCAGTGAGGAAAGCAAGGGCCAACTACCTCATCCCTCATCTTACCTTGGAAGCCTCACCCCTAATCCAATGTTATGAAAAGATATACTCGTAGAGCCATTGTCCTTCACAAACATGGGCTTGTTCTGAGTATAGCATTCTGGTTTGCTGAGGAAAGCAAGGCCTAACTACTTCGCCCCTCAATGAGTATACCATCTCGTAGTAAGCCTCATTCGCATCTTCTAGCTCTCCATAGATAATGTAAGAGAGGATGAGGTCCCAACAGGCCTTCGGGCATTACAGACAGATCAACCTTCTGAATAGTGCGTCATCAATAATGAAATTGAAGAAAAGTAACGCAGGAATATGCTCCATTAATTTCTTATAGTCTAGTTGCTACCTTTAAAAATAAAACTTGCCCCTTAAGAGGTGAGAGGGGTGAAATTCCCCACGTTGGCCCTACTTTCTTACTCGACACATATTTCGGATTACAATCAGTATAGACTGTCTAGTATTGATACGAATCAGGTCTGGATTTTAACGCGTACCCTTATGACATTCTGGAACATGTTAAAGGGTGTTCGAGAGGAAAATTAATCGCTATTAAATAAACATATTTGCATTTGGATATTATGTCGATGCCCTAGTTTACGAAGTCGCTATAAGTCCAATCAAAACACGGCATATTCGCGGAAATGTAATACTTGGTCATACTCACGCCGTTCTGAAACAATGACAGCACCAGTGATCATCGTATGTAACACTTCTTTTTTTCTTTGACAAAGTGCAATGTGCAATTTCCCACGTGACGTTTGTGAAAGATTTTTGGAGTTGGTATTGCAATATAATTTCCTTTAGGAAGCTACAAAGCTTCGATTTTCGAAAGTTTTTTTGAATTTGAACGAAAATTCGGATCGAATGATTATGAAACTAATATATTTTTATCAGTGAAAAGAACGAATTCTGAACACAAACTTGACATCAATGTTTGTAAGATTTATCTCCGTCGACTATCACTAAAATTTAAAGTGAACTTCTTTAGAGGAAATATAATCGTAGGGTATAATTCACACACTTGCTCTTACCTAAAATGGTAAAAAATAATTTTCCATGTATATTCGAGACAGAAATTTCGCTCAATTATCGAGTAAAGAAAATAGAACCATAATCATTGGTATTAAGCCTTCTCATCGAATTTGTGACTATCAGNCATATCTTAGATTTTCTAAGGACTTATTGAACGACCATCGTATATATTTACATTTATTATTATTAATTTATCAAAATTAAAGTAACGAGTTTATGTCATACAGTTTTTCAAGTAATGATTAAAGTAAGTTTGTCATTTACAGAGAATCATTCTGCACACCTAACAGAAACATTACTAAATGTAATCGAAGATTGTGACCAACATTTTTGAATGATTATGTATTTCAGAAACTTTTAGCACAAAGGATAATTTTGTTAAGATTGACTCAAATATTGGTAGAAAAAGGATGGTAGCCATTACCGATTCAGTAAAGAATTATCAATTGGTTACTAATTTATACATGGAAAGAAATGAAATACATATTAAGCTACTAAGAAACTCAATTCTTTGGCAGTTTCGTCTGTCGCTTTTTCCTTTAATCTCATTCCTAATATTATGATCGCCCTTTGTTCATTCATTCAAGTGAACAATCTGAATTTTTTCCGCAAAATTATTTTAAAATCACGCAGCGATGTCTTGTCGGAGATACTTATTGAAATATTATAAATCTTGTATGCATTATAAATTATCGGATGGTTCTTGATTGGATATACTTACTGATCTGTGCAGTGCTGGCCATCGACTGTCGAATTTTTACTATAGATACTCGAGTTTGGAGTGAAATAAAAACTAAACTAGCGACCCCAAAGAAAAACACGTTCTACCAAATTTTAGCATAGTCCATAATGATTGCAACGATAAAATGCAAACATTTTTATTCATATCTGGTTGTTTTTTGTATTTTATCACAGGTAGAACGATAAAGAGCCCATTATTTCGCGCTCATTAAATTACTTTCAAATTTAAATTCTCAAAAGGCATTTGCCTCATGAAACAAACTTTTAATACAATACTAAAGCATTTATTCTTGGCTCTGATAAAAAGTTTTAAAATATTCCCGTTACACGATAGAAAAGTATCGATTTTGCAAAATAACTTTTTCTCAGTGATGGATGGACGTAAAAATCCAAAACTGGTCCCGCTATAGAGCTCCTGGTGTTTTTAAAAATGGAAAAACAACAAAAACACATTAGAAAAACGATAAAACTTCAGGGAGTAGACATCCGACACGTTCTTACAACGAATTTACCTATTTTTCCTATACTTATATGATAAGTGTCCTGACAGTCTTGTCTTGGAATTGGACACTAATTCGACAACATTTTATTGTCGATTAGCACTATATATTTAATGTAATTGATTTAGAATTCTCCTTTACGATATAGTGGTCGAGTGATTCAATTGCAAATGTTCCGCCCCATTAATTACATAACCTCCCTTTGGAAACTCACTTTTCCTTTCACTGCTTACGGTCTATAAACCATACGATGCCCAATATGTGTCATCTTGTATCAGTTGTATGGTTCCCTTAAGGGAAGGTGGATTCGGGGCCGAGGTGACAAACTTCCGCATTGGTTATCTGATGACCAAACGATTGACGTGCTTCTTCCATGGAGACGTGGGAAGGGCGAAAAAGAGTAAGTACATTCAATAGGTGAGAACATGTGGAATAATGATCAGAAAATTATATAATATAAGAAAAATTCACGGAGATGGCTGTCACTTTGTGAAATCTTGTCATCACAAATATAAATACCATAATCTAGTCATAAAACAATGAAAGTAATCTATTCGACGAGGAGATTATCGAAATGATATATTTGAGACTGATATTTTAAATTTAGAGGAGTCACGCGAACAGTCTACAGAAAATCGTCATTCATTGATGAAATCGGGACACGCACCACTTCAAAGGCTTGAATGGCTTGAAGATGGCTATTACCAACCGAAACTAGCCGCCGACGAAACATATATTATTACTAATAAACGCCCCCGTCAAGCATGACAGGACTTAATTTAGTGTAAAAATATATCTATTATCGTATATATCTGGTCCTCCTAAGCACAAAAAATTCTGCCGTAAGATCATAATAACTCAATATATTTCTTGTCATATGAATTATGTATAATATTTATTCTACTGTTTTCAAGTCATGAAAGCCTACTTTACGTACATTTTTTATGGAAAAACATAAGAACTTGTTATCCCCGTGCACTTACATGGGATAATTCATGAAATCAACATTCAACAGTTGCCTTAGTCTCCAAAGGGATGGGTTGTTTATTTCCCAAAAATGTTACAAATTTTCTGTGTATTTTATCAAATTCTTGAAATTCCCAATCTATATCTATATTTCATAACTTAAATAAGAATCGATCATCATTTTCCTTTATTTTGACACATCTTGATTTTGTAAGACCATTATTTCTAATTTTATTCGAGTAAAGAGAAACATCCTCTGCAGGTAATGTAAACCTAATTTACATCATTTCTTATGGAAAAGTATACTAACTGATTGTCAGCATGTATTTTTATGGGATAATTGAGGAACTTGAAAATTATCAATATATTCTGAGTTCTGATTGTTTGAATTTTACTTACAATTTCGGAATTAATTATATATCTTTGTGTTTATTTTGTTGAAAGTTGTTCCTTTTTGGAGCAATCCCTTGTAAGCCTTATTTTGTTCATCATTACATCTTGTCCTCAATAATTGTCAGAATGATAAGTACATGTATGCTTTGAAGTCTCATAGGAATGTACTTAATGTTTTGAAGGAAATAGTGTAACTTGTTTAGATGTAATTTCTGATGGAAACACTCTTGTAGTCCAGAGGATGATGTGGCTCTTCTGAGTGAACATCGCTTCCGCTACTTATTAAGATTGTCTGGTACAATCTTCTCCCCAACCTAAATTATCTATGTTATTCTATGCCAAGTTTCTGTACTTAAGTTATGCACAAGAGGTTCCATTTCAATGAGAAAGGACTTAACAGCATTGAAGGAGAAAGCTAATCTTATCATGGAATTTTAGCATAGGATCACTGAAGGAAAAAGTTTACTTGGCACAATAAGGCGTGCACCTAGGAAAATTCCCAAGGAGAATCAGACATGAAAAAAGTCTGATGGAACCAGGACTCAGTTCCATCAAACTTTTTTCACATCAGTTTCTCCTTGGGAATAGGAGCACTGTTCAAACTTCGCATTCCTCTTGAATTTAAGATTTGAACTTAGAAACATTCATATTTGAAGTTTCTTTGAGTTTGAGGTACCATATTATGTTCTTATTTTCAATTTTTTTCAGGCTTCATTTGATAACAATCACTCTTTATGTATTTTGATTTTCAGCATTTAAAAATGTGACTAAAGAATTGTTTAATCCACAGTTCTTGTCTGTAAAATTTGCCCATAATATAACACAGAAAAAACGTTTTGGTTGTACAGCCAGTTACTCATAAATCTTACCACCTCACTATGCAAGCAAGCCTTAAGAAGTGAGAGAGAGAGAGAAGAAAAGCATGGAGGAGAGTGTCTGCTATCTGTTTGTAACATTTGAATGTTGTTTGATTGGTTTACAAACATGAACGATTTTCGTCTTTCAGCATTCTAGTCTTACGTTTATCACTTTTAAATGTTCTGTAATACACCCAAAACAATAGTGATCTAGGTATTGCCTCATTGCTCATTTAATTCTGATGATTATTCTTATAACAGTGGCTTTTATAGGCCATAATTTTAAGTTAACATGAATTAAGTCTGTTCTACAATGATTCGGTAAAAGAGCTTTCTATCATTTCAATTAACATGCCCTGGCATCGAACCAAGGAACTATTTAAAAGTTGTTAAGGTTGAGTATGAGGTTTACAATTCATATGCCAAATTTGAGCTATTTCACTGTTTGGTAAGTGCCCCAAAAATAATTTTTTAAAGCCACACTATGTAAATATTATGGGCAAAATTTGATGAGTCATAGCATTGAACCTATGGCCACTAGGGCAAAAGTCTTTATGACGTGATAGAAATCTTCTAACGATCTCATAATTCTTAATGATTTCATAAATCTTAAAAGAAAATGCCCTAAACGATTTGTTGAAAGTCCACACAATGTATTTAAATGAGAACCTTTCTTTGGGGCCTCCTAGGATCGAACTCATGATATTCAGGATGGATATGCAAATCAAAACACTGTATAAATCATAAGGAATATATGTTAGTCATTAGTTGGATAGCCAACAAAAATATTGTCTAATTGGAAATCTCTTCTCAAACTGTTTCTGCAAAATATTGTTGGTTTAAATATATTTGATTGTGTTTGTATTACTTATTATTATCTCCTTCATCTGTCACAAAAATCTTTTTTGAAGACCACCAATAAGAATTTTTGAGCTAACACTTACTTAAATACGAGATGTGACATAGTTATTGTGCAATATACTGCATAGAGGATTCAAATGGAAAGGGAAAGTGAATACTGTAATGCAGTTGATATAGAATATGTCAGAGAGAGATTCTGAGGGTATCAAAGTAATTTGAGTAACCTATATGATTCAATAGACAAAAATAAGTTGACTCCACCATTGAAACGTAGATTGCTGTATGTAGAAAAGTCTCTTTTTTTAGTTCTTAAGAAATAGTAGATAGGGTGTCTTATATTTCAGGCACTGTGACTAAATATTTTTTTATGGAAAAGTTTGTTCTAAAGACACGAAGAGCATAAAATGTAGTTAAATAGTTCTTTTTATGATTGCAATGATATAATCTGTATATTAGCGGATAATCAAGGCAACAAAAGTAACTATTACTCTATACTTTCTAAGAAGAGTGACTTACACTTAAGGTTCAGGCTGAAATAAGGAAATCTGACTTTCAATCCTGTTTAATACTATGTTGCTAACACAGTGATTTATTAGTAACTAGTGTATATGTTTATATTATTGATGTAAAAGCTTTCAAAGCAATTTGAAACAATTAAAAGAGGTGCCAACAAAGTGTTTCACCCAGCTCCCTCCTTCCAAGAGCCAATAGAATGCGGAGAAAACTTTAACGCTTTGAGTGCCAACCAATTTCGTAGGACCTGTGCTAAAATTACCATGGCATTTTTGCTGATTTTGCAGTAGTTTAGGAAAAAAATTATGAATTGCAAATAAATGAAGTTATATATTCAAAAACTTAAGGAAACCTTTATTACATTTGTTTTCATCTTTGATATATATTGTTTGCTGATTGTGTCAGCATTATAGCTTCTAATCTATATTTCATAACTTAAATA
>KZ308698.1:0-12863 GCA_000376725.2 Ladona fulva | reverse complement strand
AAGCTAAGTTATCGATCAGGGTGGATAGGGAAGAACTGGAACAGGTAGATAATCTCAGTTCCTTGGACAGTGTTCTTTCTTTGAATGGAAGGTGCGCAGAAGAGATTCGAAAACTAGTGGAGTGTACTGCTGAATGGGTGGAAAACGTGGACCTTAAGGGAAGAAGACATCAATAGACTGGACCACTTCAAGTAATGGGTGTGGCGTAGAACTGAAAAAGTAAGTTGGATGGATGGAAAAACAAACGTAAAAATGGTCGGTGAGGTGAGGGTTTTAATTAAAATAGGTAAGCGTTGACAGATGAAATGGGTGGATATCGAGGGGAGAGGGACTGATGAAGAATGTAATTGAGTGTAGAATGCATGGGGAAAGACGGAAGGGAAAACAACGGCAATATATGACTTAAAGGGTGGGTTGGGTTGACAAAAAACGAAGGAAGTGGCCTTGTAGATGGAATTTACAGAACAGTGGAACACTTGTGTATGCAGTTATAATCTGAAAGGAATAACTAACACCAAATGCATAAATTGTCATAAAATAATGTTTTCTTTTAATGTTTTTCATTTCTTCCTTTACTATTCAGCATATTTCAAATGCGTGAATGAAATTTAATAATTGCAAACTACATAATAATGCAATCAAACTTGAATATTTTTACTGCGGACACTTGACGTATATGTATTTTACATTCGACTACTTTTGCTCGAAAAAGTATAAAGAATGTATAATTGTAACGTTTACCTAGAATTGGTCTAAATAACGATGATCTGAAGTTTAGAAGCGAAATTAAAATTTACAATCGATATGCATGCAATAATGTGCCGCGGTAGGTGGGTGTGTACGTTAAAAGGCCAAAAGATAGAACGCGTCGCCTTTTTGGAACCACTTTGCATAGAACAAACTGTATCAGAAGTAGTTCGTCATGTATGTATACTAAAATAGTCAAAGACTTTAATCATAAAGTAAAATGAACGGAGGAAAATTAACCCTAAAACCAACAATGCTTTTAAGACTTCTTATTGCTAAGAAATAAATATATAGAAAAAGGATAGCAAGCAATTGGTAAGTGATACTTTATCTTCCATTATTGGGCATCTGCAGAGGTCAAACTTGTACATCTACATCCGCTACAAGTAAAGGAAAGTCATAAATATACTCCACATCCGCGATTTGGAGAGATGGAGAGAAAGGCGAGGCGATGTTTCGAAGCTGTAGCAGGAAATAAATGGAATGGTCGCTGGTATGGTCTTAAGGGATAAAAATAATACCGAACTGGTCCGTCAGGTGAAGTCATCTCCGATTCTAGCTCGTTTTCTCATGCTCGTTACGGTGATACTCTTTGGCACATAGCTAATGGTACTTGATGGAAAAGGCATCGACCTCACAATTTTGTTCCGATTCGAAATGTGGGAGCCGTTATTTCGTTCACCTTCATTATTTTAGCTCCTCGAGTACAAGAAAGGACTTGTTATCTTTAATTTTTAAAGGAGCTGTTTTTGAGACGGTGGCGGAGGTTAGATTTTTTATTTTCTGTTTCATTCGCGGGCTGATTACGAAAATTTATTGCTATCATTGGCTGTTAGTCATGCGTTTTCAATCTCTTTTAGGCTATATTCCACATAAACATCTCCAAAATCCTAATGCCTACGTTACAAAATTCTTATTATTAAAAAAGTGAAATCCTATTCATTCGGAGTAGCCCTTATGTCTAATAAATCGGTAGTATCGATACTCAGTCATTTGTCTTTTGGTACTGAATGAAAATTGTATCTTTCATTTACTTTAGTTTATGGCTGTGATGATATCTAAGCTACTGTGGCATGATTGAATAATGGCATTAATACGTTGAATGGTGGCATCAATTAAGGTTGTTCCTTATGGAATGCTATGAAAAGTGCTACTCGTAGAGTCATTGTGCTACACTAACGTAGGTTTGTTCTGCTTATGGTATTCTGGCTCAGTGAGGAAAGCAAGGGCCAACTACCTCATCCCTCATCTTACCTTGGAAGCCTCACCCCTAATCCAATGTTATGAAAAGATATACTCGTAGAGCCATTGTCCTTCACAAACATGGGCTTGTTCTGAGTATAGCATTCTGGTTTGCTGAGGAAAGCAAGGCCTAACTACTTCGCCCCTCAATGAGTATACCATCTCGTAGTAAGCCTCATTCGCATCTTCTAGCTCTCCATAGATAATGTAAGAGAGGATGAGGTCCCAACAGGCCTTCGGGCATTACAGACAGATCAACCTTCTGAATAGTGCGTCATCAATAATGAAATTGAAGAAAAGTAACGCAGGAATATGCTCCATTAATTTCTTATAGTCTAGTTGCTACCTTTAAAAATAAAACTTGCCCCTTAAGAGGTGAGAGGGGTGAAATTCCCCACGTTGGCCCTACTTTCTTACTCGACACATATTTCGGATTACAATCAGTATAGACTGTCTAGTATTGATACGAATCAGGTCTGGATTTTAACGCGTACCCTTATGACATTCTGGAACATGTTAAAGGGTGTTCGAGAGGAAAATTAATCGCTATTAAATAAACATATTTGCATTTGGATATTATGTCGATGCCCTAGTTTACGAAGTCGCTATAAGTCCAATCAAAACACGGCATATTCGCGGAAATGTAATACTTGGTCATACTCACGCCGTTCTGAAACAATGACAGCACCAGTGATCATCGTATGTAACACTTCTTTTTTTCTTTGACAAAGTGCAATGTGCAATTTCCCACGTGACGTTTGTGAAAGATTTTTGGAGTTGGTATTGCAATATAATTTCCTTTAGGAAGCTACAAAGCTTCGATTTTCGAAAGTTTTTTTGAATTTGAACGAAAATTCGGATCGAATGATTATGAAACTAATATATTTTTATCAGTGAAAAGAACGAATTCTGAACACAAACTTGACATCAATGTTTGTAAGATTTATCTCCGTCGACTATCACTAAAATTTAAAGTGAACTTCTTTAGAGGAAATATAATCGTAGGGTATAATTCACACACTTGCTCTTACCTAAAATGGTAAAAAATAATTTTCCACGTATATTCGAGACAGAAATTTCGCTCAATTATCGAGTAAAGAAAATAGAACCATAATCATTGGTATTAAGCCTTCTCATCGAATTTGTGACTATCAGACTCTTCATCGTTATCTATGTTGTGCTTCTCTGTCGCTTCTAAGAACAATATGTCTTTCAAGGGAAAGATATTACCTTGCACGTGTGCGCCTTGAAACCCAAGGATTAACAAGTGTGAAAAATAACGAAGTGACTGTGATTCAAATCCCCCTTTCCGAGCCGACATTCCACCAGACCACTAAACTACCATGCTGCATCTCTTACACACTGTGAATGCTTTTGTGAGGATTGCAAGTGGCGCTCCATATAACTGCACCAACCACCGCAAGAGGTCCTCATCGAGGCAGCCGACTCACAAAGCGATCTTATTAGGAAATTCCCCGCCAAAAATAAAGGAAAGGAAAACGTGTTTAACTTAGCACATAGAGATTTTATTTTAGAGTGCACTTTAATCGTATATTCTTCTGAATTACAGTCGTATTTCCCCAATTCTGCATTCAGTTTTGAAGCACCTAAGAAGTTCGCACATTAGGGAAATTCACCTCAGAGCGATCACAGTTTATTTAAAACTCACAAAATTCAGGCAGATGATAATTTAAGAATTTTTTCAGAACTTCAGCAGTGTTTAATCCTGGTTGTTTTTTAGTGTATTTTACGGAACTTCAAACGAATTTCTAAAGCGGTATTGGAATTTCTTAAGTGGTATAAGTGGATGTTTTTCTCGTTACCATATTCGACCACCACAGAAAAAACCAATTAGTTGAACATTATCTCCACATTACATATATATAAAATACGAATTTCTTTTATTTCTAAGTACTGCACCGTTCCACAAAGTCGAGCTTGAGATTATTACATTTAAGAAGTTCTTGTCGTAGAAGTTCTCACTTCGCGTTATATCGTTCATTTCGTAACAAGTGAGCTACGCAGACAAACTTTCTTTAATGGCAGTCGAAGCGGGGCTATTGGTCAAAAGATCCGGGGGAATGTATTCAACAGTCGCGTATCCAGGGGGGTTTTGGGTGTCCAAGCCAATATGGGTTTTATAAAATCAAGGTTATAGGAGGTAATTAGAGGTTTAAAACACACCGTAAGCCGTATTTCTGCAGGCGGAACTCGCGTTAAGAGACTAACGGGAAGCTCCGGATTGCCGGTTTCTGGGAAGTCCCAATGTACATTTCAGAGACGAACCCTCTATCGTCAGGGGGTCTCCACAAAAGAAGTGAATAGGAGAGGTGAATGACCGGGCTTTTATCTTTTCTTGAGGGGTGGGGGGATGTGTGGGTGGGGTTTTCTGTTGTGACGTGACTCTGTAAGGAGAGTGAGAGCTCTTCCATTTCGTAGGGCGGTCAAGCCTTGTGTGAAGGTGTGGGGTGGATAAGTGGGTGGGGTTTTTTCGTTATGACGTCTGGAAGGAAGGTGAGGGTTTTTTCCTTCCTCTCTGAGGGTGGTCGTAAGTGTGTATGGAGGGCAGTTCGGTATCGGGCCTAAGTCTTCATTCATTATCCGGCTTCTGTTTTGGTGAATGAGAATACTTTCATAAGAATTTAGTTAGGAGATTTTTCGTATAGAATACTTTAACTTAAGGTTTTCGAGAGTAATTATGTGACCGTGTTAATGTATGTGTTGCGCCATGCTTGATTTGTTGTTTCTTAAATGAGCTAAGTGTTCTTTAAATCTGGTTTCTAATTTCCGTTTACTTTGCCCGATGTAAACTTTATCACAGGCTTCGCATGATATTTCATAGATTCCTGATTTGTGTATTGATGGGGTGTTGTCTTTTAGATCGTGGAGGAGGTTGGATAATTTGTCGTTGTTGACGAATACTGGAAATACCGGTAGGTCGAATTCTGAGAAAATATTCTTCGATTTTGTCCCTGGTGCATAGGGTATGAAGTGATGTTTTTTGTTTTGAGTTGCCATTAGGTTTGTGTGTTGTTTCACTTTGAGTTTATGTCTGTGTTTCTTCAGAGTGTTATTAACCACGGATTTGCCGTATCCATTTTGTTGAGCGGCATTTTTGATGTGGGATAATTCTTTCTTGAAATCTTTATGTGACAGTGGTATTTTTAGAAACCTGTTAATCATGGATTGGAAGGGGGAGTAATTTGAGTAGTATGTGGTGGTTTGAATCTTCTGGGATGTACATGTCTGTGTGTGTAGGTTTGCGGTATGTGCTAGATTTCAGTTTGTTTGGTGTTCTAATAATTTTCAAATCTAGAAATGGTAACATGCCATTTGTTTCTTCTTCGCTAGTGAATTTGATGGTGTCAAACTGGGTGTTCAATTTTTTTTCAGAAATCATCAGTAGTACTCTTCGATCTGTCGAACATGGCCAAAATGTCGTTTACGTATCTCTACCAAATTTCTAGGAAGTAATGGAAGTTTTCTTTGCAATGTTTTTCAAGATAAGTCATGAATAAGTTGGAGAGCAGCGGTGATAGAAAATTCCCCATAGCGTTAGTTCCGTTAGTTTGTTTGTTAAAGTTTCCTTCGATTTGGAAGAAGTTTGCTTCATGCATGTTTTTGTTAAGAGAATGCATTCTTTGATAGTAAATTGTAATTATTTAAAGATTTAAAGGACAAGAAGAGAATATATGTAATTATAAATCTGATTACCTCGGCTAACGTTGTCAGCGAACGATATTAAATATCAGGATATCCCTTAGAGTTCGTGCGTCACAGAAAATACCAAGATGTTACACTCGGCAGTAGTTTGTCGTTCAAGGAATATTTGAGATGCTATAGGAAAGGCGAATAAAATGAAGAGATTGACAAGTTGATCCCTGAGAGTATGCCCATTGAGTCAAAGAAATTGCGTACTTTTCACTCGTTCGGCTAAGTCTCGAATACTGCTGCTCAATCTAGTATCTACATAGAGTAGAATTAGTCTTAGTTTTAGAGATGATTCAACTTAGATTCAGAGTAGGGATGTTACGGAGCTTCGACTCCGAATCCGAAAGGTCGGAAACTCCGGTTCAAATTCACCTCCGGATCCGACTCCGGTTCCGATACTATCAAACCGGAGTTTTAACGGAGTTAAAACTTCGAAGTAAATGAAATTCGGCATTGATAAATACCATCGGGAAATTGTGATTTACCACGGATATTTGGTCTGAGCCAAGTGCTAATGTTTCATTAATAAGTTTGACAGCACACGGAATAACGGTTGACTTCTAACGTATCAAAATTGTATTAAAATTTCAACCACTCAATGAACGTCACACTGGAGACCTAATCTGTGAAGAAATTAAGGAGATGCTACATGAGTGGGAAATAGAAGACAACAAAATTCACTGCTTTATTCGTGATGGTGGGTCAAATATGGTGCGAGCAATGCAGCTAGCTGCCATTCTCGATGTGAGTTGCACTGTACATCAACAACAGCTCTGTGTCCGAAGTGCTTTGAGCAGACACGAAGACGCCGCAGCCTTAATAGCTAAATGCAAGAAGATAGCAGCACATTTTAGCCACTCTCTCATTGCAAAGTCTGCTTTGCAAAAAATTCAAGAAGATCAACTTAGCCAGCATCCTCTAGGCATAGTACAGGATTGCAGCATCCTATTTTTCCACTAAAAATTATCATCTTCTTTTTCGGTTTTTATATTACTAAATTATTAGCTCTCTATTCTAACCTTCTGTTTTATATATTTTTAGGTGGAACAGCACGTTTTATATGATAAAACGTCTGATTATGGTCAAAGAATCCATATGCTTATATGCTAGCAAGCACAGTATTCCGCAACTTTCACCAGAAGAATGGTTACACCTCTATCAATTGGTGGCAGTGTTGCGACCATTTGAAGAAGTCACTAGGAGTATGAGTGACAGCAAAGCCAGTATTTCCTCTGTAATTCCATTGATTCACGTGCTCAAACAGAACCTCCAGATTCAAATACTGAACCGAATGTTACTGGTTATATGAAAAAGATGATTGCAAAATTAATTGAAGACCTAAATTCAAGATTTGGTGAGCTACACACAAACAATTTATTTGCACTTGCAACATACTTAGACCTGCGTTATAAACTGAAGTTTTTCAACGAAGCTGTGAAGGAGCAGGTGGAATCTCAGTTGATGAATTGGCTAGATAAGTTTGAATCAACTGAACTTGATGATTACGATTCTCCATTAAATAAAAGATTTAAAATTGAATCAGTTACAAACAAAGATGAGCCAACCACTAGTTCTCAGCCTCGGAACCATCAAAATAGGTCGGTCAGCGTCCAATCTCATCTGGTCAATATTCTACAGGACAGTGATGAAGAGGAGGACATTCATGGAACTAAGTCTGCTGTAGGAGGCAAATATAAAATTTGGAGGGCACTCTTAAATGATTACAATAAAGAGAAACGTCTCAAATGGAGAGAAGATCCATTGATGTGGTGGAAGGAAAATAATAAATTCAAGGTATTCAAGCCAATCGTGCGTCAGTTTTTATCGGCTCCATCAGGGACCGTTCCTAGCGAACAGCTGATCAGTGGAGCTTGTTTGATTTACAACCATTTAAGAAATAGACTGGATGGCGAAAAAGCATCCAAATTACTGTTTATAAAGTATAATTTATCAACTAAAAATTTTGAGTATTAGTTTGTAAATATGTCCTACAGATACAAACATTCGCTAGTTTTTTTCAGTTTCATTAACTTTTGTAACAATTCAAAATTTTATTTTTCTCATTTTGCAAATAAAGGTTGTTTTAAGCAAATTTTGTAGTTTCCTAATGTAATTATATCACCTCCGTCTCCGACTCCGATATACCTCCGACTCCGACGGAGGTCGGAATGCAACCTCCGAATCCGACTCCGCCTTCGATAAAATCACCTCCGTAACATCCCTAATTCAGAGCAGCTCGTTCTGTCAGTGGAGATTTCAGGTTGGACAGCAGCGTTACGGCTATGATAAAATCCCTCGGGTGGAATTCGCTCCAGGAAAGAAGATCTGATTAACGACGAAGGCTATTCAAAAAATTCATTAGCCCAGAATTTTATGCGAAGTAAAAGACATTTGAAATGTGGGTAAAAACGAGCGCTATCTCCGAAAGGCGACGACCAAGCGTTATAAAGAAATAAACGCTAAAACAAATAGTTACTTCTGGTCGTTCTTTCCGCAGAGCATCAGAGAAGCTAATAGGATAGATTAGGTAAGGTGCTACCTAATCCTAATACCTGTGCAACCCCTGCTATACGCCACTGGCGGTTTACGGGGTACAAATCTAAATCAAAAATCTAAATATTGTTACATATATGGCAGAAGTTTGCCTGCCCTAGGATTGTAGTCAATTTACTCCTTGGATCAGAAACCGTAGACAAATCCTGGCAACGCCCATGTATTCAATATATCACATTAAATCGTCGACTCGTGAGAAAATAAGTGAATCTTGCATATTCAGCCGCGGACACCGCATCATAGCCATAATATTGTAGTTGCTTCTCTCTCAACTTCCTCCTCACCATACATAGTTTAAGCGAAATGGAAAAGAAATAAAACCCTTGCACTCCAGCTCTTCTTCTTCTACGATCTCTTTTATTAGAGAAAGTGATTCGGATGTTTCCTGTGGCTTTAAGACTTCAAAAATTACGCGTATTACAGGTAACGGGGAGAGAAGATGATGGCCGCTGGCGATTGTCGCACTATGAATGGCAAATGAAAGTCATGAGTGGGGATGAAAGAGGTAGGTTAGGTAAGGCGTCTCACTCACAATGCTTCACCGAATGGGACAATCGAAGTGTAATTTGGGAGAAATGGTTTCCGGCAGACGACTGAATTGGTGTGGAAAACGGGGAAGCAGTTATGACAGAGTAATGCAGAGAGTGAAAGAAATCCAATTTGGACGTTAGATATGAATTGAAAGTACCATCCAGTACCATCGAGGGTGCGATGGATGTTTACTAAAAACGTTTCTGTAGCTATAAACCAGTGATTAATTATGGCCAACTAGTTAACCAGGGATAACTATGGCCCGTGGGTCAGATGCGGCCCGCCACCTACTTTCATCCGGCCCGCAAAGGTGATAGGGGCAAGTGATTGTGAAACGATTAAGAATTCTATAAATGGTACATACTTTCACATCCTTCCCCTAATTCGATCCAAGGTTAAGTCTATTACGCCACCAGATTGATTCACCCTTCAATATATTTCAAATTACTGAAAACAACACGGACATGGAGTGTGAAAGAAGCAATTGGATACAGAGATGTCTGCGTTAACTGAAGGAAGATCTTGGAAAAACATTGGGTGCATACATCAGAATTGAAGACGAACAAAACTAAAAGGCCCGTGGGTCAGATGCGGCCCGCCACCTACATTCATCCGGCTCGCAAAGGTGATAGGGGCGAGTGATTGTGAAACGATTAAGAATTCTATAAATGGTACATACTTTCACATCCTTCCCCTAATTCGATCCAAGGTTAAAGTCCATAGATGGATTGAGCACAATGAAACTGAAAAATGCAAGAGTTTCCAAAAAATTATTATTTTCTTGAAGTAATCTTACATAACTGGGACACGTCGAGCCCCAAATAATGTGTTATCCAGCCCGCCAAGTAAATATTTTGAGCACGTCTGCTATAAACTATGGGAAATTGGTTTAGGAATGAAATTATGATCAAGTTTTCTTCTGGAGTTTCCACAGTCGTACTGTAAAAGTAAATTCCGCGGCGCTTCACCCCTTTAAGGAATATTCCACAGTCAGGCGGCTTTCTTCGGGGGTGACACGTGGTTAGGTCATACATTCCTATGCCACAATATTGATTTTACTAGACTGCTGAATACGGACCTATATTTATCACGATGTTCCTATATTGCATCACGGTGAACACCTATATCTCAAGGGTTAGATGTTAGAAGGGACAAAGTGCCTCACCCTTCAATATAGACTTTTTATTAATTTATCATTATTATTATTATTAAGACCCCTAACGAAAATCGAACCAAGTATAGCTTACACCGAAGGCGGTCCAACTCTCAAACGACGAAGACCGTATTTCACTATCGTATGATTTGGCTCATATTCAAAGGTGGAGGAAAAAATTGGCAACTAGATTTTATTGTAATTAAATGCTCTGCAATTGAAATCTTCGAAAATAAACAATAGCGTAAGAACTACCGGTACAAAATTAGAGGACTGAACATAAATGTTGTCGTGTCAATTGAATATCTCGGAATCGCTCTTACAAATAACTTAAAATGGAACAATCATATCCGAAAAATCTGCGGAAAGCAACTTAAAAGCTCAGTTTTGTAATGCGCATTGTAGGTAGATACGATAAAAAGGTTAGAGAGCGACGACACGCGATAACAATAAGCTGAAGAGGTAACTACCTCCTTTGGTGTTTACACCCCCTGCCGCACTCCGGAAGGCAGTTTGCAGGATATTTATGTAGCTGTAGATTTAACATTTGCTGATGGTAATTTGATATAAAATAATCTCGGATACGTCAGATTTTCATTCATTACAATCACCTTGGTCCTCAAAATTTCCTTTTTTTATCAATTACCGCAATATTCCCGCCATATTAATTTGTTACCAACCAATCCACTCATACTCCTCCATTTTATCTCTGTCCTCACCTCCTTCATTTCACGGACTCCTTATTTTTAAGGGTTCTACCCTAATCTCATTTCCTCTACATTAGCTCATCTCTCTCCCTCTCTTCTACATGAAAAGTCCTCGTTTCTCACGGCTTGTACACTTCCTGGACGGTGCAGCGCAAGAACAGAAGAAAGGAGTCGTGGGAGAGAGGATTCATAATCGGAGGCAGAATGATATTTGGTTTATTAAGTACAGTAGAGTCTTGATTATCCGAGTCTCGATTAACCGAGGTTCCGTATTATGCTAGGTATATATTTGTGTGCTTTGCCTTTCTCACTTACAGAGGCACACCACGTAAATTACTTTAGCTGTAACTGCACAAGTTCAGCATAAACAAGCAAACGTCGGATTAATAATCTGGAGATTATCTCAAGTGAGAACTGCATCTGTACTATTAACGTATATAACACAAGGGAAAAAGAAATATCCTCTTTAAAAAAGATTTTTACTTCAAAGGGATTTTATAATTGTAAATGTACGTCGTAGGCAGGAAAATAGGGAGTTTACGTAATCAAGGCGACCCTTCCGTATTATCCAAGGTGGCCCCGGAGTTTTCGATTATCCAAGGTGGCGCCGGTCCACATTAACCCGGATAATCGAGACTCTACAGTAAAACGAAATATGTTGTTATATCGAAAGCTTTCTAGTGCAATAGAGATATTTTCGTCAGTAGAGAGAAAAACTATATAATGTGATAGGACAGTCTTCCTCGATGATAAGCGTGCAACGCTGAGGTTCCAAGTTCGAATCCGATTTTGGATGTTTGAGACCGTTTGTATTGATTTGTTGTTATCTTCCTCATCGACGAGGGAAAATAAATGAATAAAGGAAGATAATTTCTTATAATTATCATATGCTCCTGCTTTCACTCGAGTGCACCACTCTTCCAGCGAAACTCGATAGGTTTTCAGTGTATATGATAGATAAAAAATAATTATAAACAAAAACTGAAGCTATTTTGTGGTGTGGGAAATTAAGTACGATTTCCTTATTTCAAACAATTTTATCAATAAAGAGGACATTAAGATGCATGAGAATGGCCAAGAATCATACAATGACTTAAATTACAATGAACTCTCATTGATTTTTAAGCAGAAGATAGAGTTTAAAAATTACTCATTTTCTACACTAGTTTATGTTAAAGTATTACTCCTACCTTCCGTAAATTCATAATAAACGTCTTCCGCGTTCCCTCACGATGTTATGCTCACCTCTTCTTGTCACTCCGTAGATAACGAACATTAAGAATCGTTAGACAACTAGAGTCACTACCGTTAGACCGTTTCAAATGGAGGAAATTCGGTCCGATAAAAAGTTGTAGAATTCGTAAAGCGCGCGGATTCACGAGAGCATTGATGTCCTCAGCGAGTGGAGTCATTAAGTGAGAGGAACAAAGGGAAAAGAGCAGTTGTAGCGAAGGATGAAGAGGAAAAAATTAAACTCCCATCCTTTGGAGGAAGTAAGCGCATTGGAGGAGGCGAGAAAGAGATGTTAAAAAAGTAACGGTGAAACTGAGAGTGCCCTTGGTGAAGGGAGGCACATGCGGGCACTAAGAATGGTTGTTAAACCAACTGCGTGTTTTTTGGGGCAATTTTAAGAGGATATTACCTTGGCCGTAATCCAAGGAAAAATGATCCTTTGGTGTGTGCATGTCTGATGTCTATGTAAGTACCCTGCAAGCGTGTGGCAGTGGGTGCATGCACCAAGACTATTTCCCCAACCGATTACTTTTGCGTATCGTCCGCGGAAAAAATGAGTTCTTGAATCGATTCGTTCTAGCATCTATTTCCTTGATATATTTCACAGTATTAGAACGGCCTACGTAACATAGTGGACACATTATATCGGCTACATTATCTGTAAGCGGGCTTTCTCTGAATTTATTCAGTAAATAAATCCTATGTCTAAATCTTGTAATTTCTAAAGATTCCTATCCTGTGTCCTGAAGTATCTGTGTAATGCTCACTAAATTATCGTAGCAATTACTCACAAAACTTATGGCCTTTCGCTGCACCTTTTCTAATTCTTTAATTCAACACTTATCGACAGGGACTCATACGCACATACACGCATACTCAAGATGAGGCCTAACTAACACGAAATGACATAACTCGCGAACTTTTTCTTCGCTCCGATCGACTATTTTTTTAACGAAGCCGAGTTTCTTAAGTGCTCTTCCGCATCT
>KZ308697.1:467036-498701 GCA_000376725.2 Ladona fulva | reverse complement strand
AAAAAAAAATTAAGAGTTTAGTAAACAGTCACCAGTAAATCAGGGCTGCACTATTCTTTTATCTTCCATTAATTGTCCCTACTGTAAGTTATCTCACTAAGTGTCCTGTCGTTACTTCCTCATAACAGGAATTTGGATCGAACTTTCCTCTATACGATTCATCAAATTTTCCCATAGTCTTTCCCTCTGTCTTTCCTTGTTCTCGCCTTCAGTTACACTTTTTTGTTAAAAAACACGCTAGTCACGCTACAGATACATTTTTAGATGTACGAGACATCCATTTTGTCGCTCATTTCTATATTTAACATAAAATTCTTCATTATCCTTCCATTTCCAGCACTTTCTCGAACGCTTTTCGATCAACACAGTTTTGCCTGCCGTCCCACGCCAACATAATACATCTGAAAGCATCTTTCAGAATCCTTCTTTCTTAGGATTCGTGTTTAAGAAAATCCACACAAAGGACGTTAGGAAAGCATTATTTTCCATTAAATCTTTCAATATCACAGCGGTAACTCTACTACTTTTTGACTGAGGGATATACTGCCGAATAGAATACTGCCGAATACTGTTGAATAGAAACCAAATTAGCGATCCCAAAGAAAAAGAGTCGCATCAAATGCCAGCATGTTTCATCCTGCATTCTCCTATATAATGCAAGCATTTTTATCTGGTTGGTACGTTATCATAAGTAGAGTGGAAAAAAGCGTCCGTTTTTTCGCACTCCTTAACGGGGTTATCACTTTGAAATGTTATCTCTCAAAAGTTATTCACTCAATCGAAACAAAATTTTGATACAACATTAAAATATAAGTAAATAGTTCTAGATTATTTCCGTGACGCGATGAAAAGTTATAGATTTCGTTAAACAACTTTTCCTCTAAAATGGATGAACTTAAAAATGTGAACTTGGTATCGTTATATAGCTCTCGGTAAGAGATTTCCAAAGGAGTAACTTCCGTAAACAACAACTTGGCGATTTATTTTATACGAATTTATTTTAAACAGGACGGGAAACCATCAAGGCGCAAACCTCTATATGCTAAGTGAACTACTTTCTCCTTTCCCTTACAAATAATAGCTGTTTTAGGTATTCCAGCTACTTTGGTGTTTCGGTTCACAATTCCCTTTGCTGAGAAATTTAATGTGTTATTTCTCCTTGCTACAAAGAGAATAAACGTAATCAAGTGAACTAAATGTTTATAAATGCATTTTTCCGCAATTGTAACTGGAAATTTCTAGAAAATAAAACTTTCGCAATAATTTTAATGAGTTCTAATGAGTTCAAACCTTTGATAAAAGTCGAAAAATAAACGAATATTTATTCCATTGAATTTGATAGATTCCCACAAAACTATCATGGGATTCATCATTTATATCCTGCAAAAGATAATAACAAAAAATTCATTTTGCAATACAAATGAGGCAGCAAATAGTTTAATTCAATAGCAGTATCAATAATTTTTGTAAAGGCCAATTGAAAATTTAATTTGGGAAATTCGCAACGTTTCAATGATAAAAGTTAAATTGAGAAGTGCAGCGGTATCTCTAACAGTTATGGATATAATCCGTATGCCATTTGAACTTTTCGTAACGTTTATTTGATTGAGGAGAGATTGGCTATTCGCTTTTAGAATCAAGAGGGACGCGAATTCAAACTGCTGGAATCCTATAATTAGTTCATGCGTTCACAGTCACGCTTTTAGCTAAATGAGGTAATTTGATGACGCCTATTGCCAGCAAGCGCTTTAGTCAGTGGTCAAACAGCTGACTCATTTGCGCTGAAGCTATAATATTAAATGTATGAGTAAACAAATTCCATACCAATGTTAAATGGTCGAGCGAAATTAAGGCCAGTGAATCATACACAAATTGACTCAGTTGCATTCTCTTATTTGCATAAGTTCATAATTGGCTATTGATTTAAAATTTTTTTAATAATAATAGTTGATTTCTGACTATTAGCATATTTATTTTTAAAATCGGGACCTTAGAAGTTTAAAACGCTCCGTATTTTGGCAAATGGAACTCGCATACGGAGAACCTAAGGGACCAATTTCTAGGAATTATCCTATGCGTATTTCTGTAACAAAGGTTCATTCTTCTAGATTCCCTTCTTGGACACCCGTGGACGATGGAAAAGATGACGAAATTTCCCGTTTATTTTCCAATCGCGAGTTCCATCTGCCGCCATACGGCTTACAGAATGCTTTTAAACCTCTAATTCATTCACAGCGGTGCTTGGAATTTCTTTTCTTAGGGAAAGCTTCTTTTCATAAAGGGTTTTATAATTGATAGTTAGTGGTTAGTGTCAGCGTACCTATAGAAAGTAATCTAATTATGTATTTTCTGCTACCATAACTGAATATTACTCTTTTATTTTCGGTATCGGAGTAAAACGTATCTTTCATTTACTTTTGTCTCTACTATTCTCAGCTTTGGCCGTATGTAAGCTACTGAGGAATGAGTGATGCGGAGTTCTGTTAAATATGTCGCTTATAGAGTAATTATGCTGCTAAACTTCTGGACGTTTTCTTCACATATCATTCTAGCTGACGGAGAAAAACAGGAAAAATACCTCAATCCTCATCTTGCGCAACACTTTCTATTCACGATTTAGCTGATGGTGAGGAATTGAGGTTCAAACTGAAAGGTATACAGGCTACATTCAGTTGGTGTTATTACTAAATGCGATGAAAAGCTTTATCGCGGAAATTATTTGAGCATGATTTAATAATTTCGGTTTATAAATTGCTTGCCTCAATGTATACTTTGATGGTGTATTTCCAAGCATTCGCATGGGAATTCCCTCAACGGGATATCTTAATCTATTATATTGCCAGTAACTGCGTCGACGTTACAATTTCCTGCACCTCGTTGGACCTTCATCCTTCCTTCAAACGATAATCACAAACGGGCAATTATCGCTGTTTATTGTGTACTTTATAGATATTGCACTTTCTTCGCGTTATCTATAAAGTTACCTCGAAAGCTCTACCGAGAACTTGTGCGTAGCAAAGTTCGATATAATGACTGACGAAGATAAGTTGTTCCGGAATCGCATTCTTCAACCAAATTACCATCCCGAGTGGGTGTCTAATCCTGAAGACGCTGCGTTTCCAATGAAGTATCCTCCATTTGAAATTTTAATCATCAGAGTGACTCTTCAGCCGAGGGAACATAGTAACGCACCATATTTGGATGTAAAAATACTTTCCATACTTCAAATACCTATCGTATAGGAACTTATTTTACATATTTCTTGGTTGTGCCTCAAATATATCATGTTGCAACCAGGGAAAACTAGACTTACTCCTCTTCTCCATATTCATTCATTTAGATTATCTCTAACAAATTTATCTACACGCTTCGCTGATCATATTGATTATATAAGACCAGTTTTAGATTTATCCATTGAATAACGAAACTCAAACAAGCACCAAGACCAACCAGACCAAGGTTCGAACCTAGGACCTCGGTAATCCTAGTTATGGAAATGTTAATACATTGAATATGGATTCGATTATTCCGGAGTTTCCAGATAGCCAAGTGGGCAGCGCGTTCGTCTTTGGTAAAGGCAGTCCTGGGTTCGATTCCCGACGAGATGAAGCTTGTTATTTGTTTAGGAATTAGTCTGGTTGCTACGTAAAATCTACAGTCAATAATAAATGAATTTTGGAGACCGATGGTTTGAAAATGTCTTATAAATTAATGAAGAGATTCAAGAAAATTGAATCGTCAATTTCCCCGATTCTGAGAATACTACAGAAATTCTCTTGATTACTTCCCTGTCGCGTTCCTGCTCTTTTCGATACTAAAATCAATATAAGGGAAACGATATCGTATTTACTTTGTAGATTGAGGTGTACGTCATGAAACTGGAGGATAAATAGAGGTGAAACATAGCGACATAACTGGGACTCTAACCCAGGTATTTTAAGCACTAAACTACTATGCCGGGTCTCTTCTGTCTTTGAGAATGGTTGGTTTCCTTATTTCATTCCTTTGTGGGGATTTCTCCATAACATCCTCGGCTGCCTCGACGAGGACCTCTGGCGGTAGTTGGTGCCACTATGTGGAGCCCCATCACGAAAGCATTCCCAAAACTATGTATAGAGAGACGCGGCATGGTAGTTTAGTGGGTAGAATACGTGTCCGGAACGTGGGAGACCTGAGTTCGAGTCCTAGTCATGTGGCCTTTTTCCACATCCGTTTATCCTTGAGTTAAAATGAATATATCCAAGCGTGACTTAGTGATACTCAAGATACGTAATGAAAGAAAGAATACTCTAAATACTCAATAAAGTATTTTTGTCTAGTAGACGAAACTAGCTGAATGAGAACCTTTTGTGGAAATCACTAACTACTACTTTCTTTCAATATGAAGCCAATATAATTTAGAGAATAATTTATCCGAAATTAGGCGCACAAAATGGTAACAAAGGCCTCACGTGATTCAGAAAGGTAAAGAAGTGACCCGGATTTAGACCAGATGCTATTCGTCCTATTTCAGTTTATTCCTATCCCAGCCATAAATCTATTCCCATCATAATAGCCGATTTCGGAACGCTTTCCGCCTCCGAGGGCGTTATAAATTGATCAATCGACTTCTTAATCGTCTTCAGAGTGCAATTAGCTTCTTCTGCTGTTCGCCGTCTCCATCGCGAATTGCTGCGATGAATATTCATCGATTCCATATCGGCCACACGTCGCGTTTTCTATTGGGGTCACAGAGCACGTGCACCGAACCAATTTCGCGTTATGAATTCCTTTTATCCGGGGCGTATCCATCAAAGACACGTACAAATATCCGCGGGAAATTTGCTAACATTTGCGCTCCTATCTATATTTTGCGACGGTCGCTATTTCACTTTTATGACGTTGATCCGCTTCTCATTTTGCAAAAAAGGCCAATTATCGCGTTGGAAATGTTTTACATGGCATTTACGCGATTGTAGTCCGCGGTAATTATAATAATAACAAATGTTATATATATCCCAACATGAACATTGGCATCCTGTCAGGCTAAATGCCTGTCTACGGGACGGAAAGGAACAATTACAATAATGAATAAAAAACTGAATGCAGCTCATTGTTCACAATATAAAAAATAGGCAACTTTGAGTTTATGTATAAATTACAACGATTTAACTCGTTCTTTTGAAGTTGTTGTATTTAGAGAGCAATATTTTTAATTTAATTTAATTTTATATACATTTACATTTGAACCCTGCAAACCGCTAGAGCGCATGGCAGGGGGTGTAAAACACCGATATACCTATCTAACCTGCACTGCTGTTCGCTTCTCTAATACATCGCGGAAAGAATGACCAAAAATAACTAACCGTCCTGGCAACTATCTCCCTGTAACGCTTCTTCGTTTATGTCCCGAAGATCACGTTCGGTACTAACTGGGATGGCAATATCAACAACCTCCTCCCTGAGATCCGTAGTGAGAAATTTATTAAAAAGCTTCCTACGGTAATCTAGTCTTCTATCACTAAGCGAATTCCATCCGAGAGATTCTATCATAGCTGAAACACTGCTGTCAAATCTGAAGTCACCCTTAACGAACCTAGCTGCCCTACGTTGAACCATCTCAAGGCTGGAAGTTAATCCTACTTCGTGGGGATCCCAAATCGCGCAGCAGTACTCAAGGAGAGGTCGAATCAGGGAAAAGTACGCTGTTTCTTTTACTCTCCATGAGCATCCCCTTAAAATTCTGCTGGCTAAACTTTGCATCCTATATACCGATATATTGTATATTTATAAATTATGGTAAATAGGTTGAGTTTATTGGTAAGTGAAGATGGTTTTATTAGTGATTTTATATCATTTTGTGAATCATAGCTGTGTAAATTATTAATTATGTTAGCGTAGTTTGCAAACTAATGTAGTTAATGGTGGTGGTTGAATACAAATATTTTGTAGTTGTGTCGGTAAAAGTTTGTAACATTGTTTTTGTTAGATGTAATTTGTAGTGAGAGTTAGCACCGTCACCTGACTTTGCGTCGAACTGCGGAGGTATTGTACATTAATTAAGTAAACAAATGTTCTAAACAAACCCTCTGGACGGGTGTTACTTTGCAGTGACGTCTGTGGATGTGTTAATTTCCGTATCGTAACAATTTATTTCCGTTTCCTTCCTCAGATACCACAGCACATTCCTCCTCAACTGCATCCTTGCAGTCGGCGGTCGACTACGAATTTGACAATGTCCCCGCCAATGAGGAATACACTTCCGAGGGCGCTCCTGAAGACAAGGCGGAGGACGAAGGCAGATGCGATGGGTCACACGCTACGCCTTACGGAAAATAGTGAGTGGACTATTATTTATAACAATCTCTACACACATCTACATAAATGCCTTGCAAGCTGCCTTTAGGCGTGTGGCAAGGGGTGTGAACACCCAGCGTTCGAATTACCTCTTAAGCTTATTGTTATCGTGCATCGTTCGCGGAAAGAATGAGTCCCTAAAACGATTTGTCCTCGCATCTATTTCTCTTGTTTTGCGCTCATTGTCGGATCGGCCGAAGTATCAGGGGATCGCATAATATCGATTACGTCTTCCGCGCACGTAATTTCTCTGAATTTATCAAGCAATCGCAGCCTTGCTTCAAATCTTTCTTTCAATGACTTCCAACCTGCTTCTGAGAGAATTTGCGCAACGCTTTATTTTCAATCGTAGCACTTTTTAACAAATCCTATCGCCTTGCGCTGCACTTTCTCGAGTTTGGGGGTACACGTTTCATCCGCTGGGTCCTATATACTCGCCGCATATTCCGGAATGGGCCGGACCAAGGTGAAATAACATCGCTCTCTAACCTTTTCATCACGTCTATCTACAATGCGCCAAATGAAACCGAATTTTTCAACTGCTTTGCCTCAGATTTTTCGGATATGAGTGATCCAGTTTAAATTATTTGTAAGAGTGATTCCGAGATATTCAACTGACTCGACTAAAGTTATATGAATTCCACTAATATTGTACGGGTTGGTCTGACTCAATTTTTCCTTTCGAAGAAATTAAATACAGAGCATTTATTGACATTAAAATCTAGTTTCCATTTTTTGCGCCATCTGTAAGTATGAGTTAAGTAGTTTGATAGTGAAATTACATCTTGTCGCTTTATATTTCTCTATATATTACAGAGTGAAATACCCTCGCATTGCTATCAATCTCGTCGCTCAGGTCATTGATATGTATCAGAAAGAGTAGAGGTCCGATTACCCTGCCTTGCAGGTATGCCTAAGATAACTTTGACTTTATCCGAACTATCCCCTTCAAGTGATCTTAAGACATTAGTTGGTCTGATTCAGGCTAGACCATCGAACTAAAATTAATTTTATTCCGGTAAGATAATCAGACACTTTACAGGTCCAGCGTAAGTTATTCTTCGGCAGCCACAGTCAAACCGGTTCGTACCGGACTTGTCGACGGGATTATGTCCATCCGGTTAACAATCGCCAGGAGGAATAGTCCCTTCTTATCGTTTCTTCCGCGAAATATTAGAGGGGCTAACAGCCTTTAGTGCCAAATGGGGATTATGCACCCCCTGCGACTCACTACTAGCAGCTTGCAGGTGCCTGCAGATAATAACAATCGGAAGGGTTTGAACTGTGTTACTTTTTAATGTAATTAAGTATTATTAAATTGACGAACCAATTCGCGATATTTGTATTAACGTGAATGTTATTTTATAAGTCGCAGGTCATGGTTGTGCATAATTAGTATGATCGACTACTGTTACCGGTCTAAGTGAGTCGGAAGGGAATTCGGTTTCGGTTCAGATAGGAGATACTTAATTTTTCGTTTCAAGTTCGGTTTTCGACCACTGCGGTGTAACAAATGTTTTCCGGGTTCGTTATCCGGTGCGGTACCGGTTCGATGCCAGATTCTTAACCGTTAAACAAACGTTTTTATTGGTTAATTGAAAATAAAATCTGACAACGTTCACGGAAATTATAATTGAGAAGGAGATTGAGGATAGAAGGAAGGAATAGGAGAAATTTCCCTTGAAAAAGAATCAGCGGGGGGTGAATGGGGGAGTGGATAAGTGGAGAAGTATGGACCTGAGTAGGAAGGGTTGTTGTTTTTTCATTCTTAGAACTTTTGGTTATTGCAGGAAATACTTATCTGGTTGGAGGTAATACTTCTACCGATTTTCGAATAAACGGAAATATTTCAATGAATAATCGAAATAGTATATAAATAGATGTAAATATGTGTTTAAGTAAAGACTATTTGAAAAAAGCTTAGCTAATATCCAGACATTTTAGACGGTCTCAGACTTCAGACGGAAATAATTTTTCATTCCGAGAGTTGCTCTTCAAAAGGATTGTTTTTTGTTGAGGAATTGTCACGCTCTTCCTTATTCAGCTCACAGTAGAGGACATTTCAAGGAGTGGACCCCAAGGGGTGACTATCTTATCCATCTCCACCAGTGTCTTGCGTTGTGAAATAAATTCTAAGCATCCAGCATCCATAACACTTCCTTCAGAGGTGCAACTTAATTCAGTCGCAAGCAGAAGAAAGAGTTCGTATTAAATGTTCGCTCTTCCCCGATGTTATGCTGCGAATCCTTAAACGCACAGGACAAACATGTTCCGAGACGAAGTTCTCGTCGCAATGGGAACGGACACGTCCATAATTCAGCGGAAGAGCTTTAGCGTCGAATTTTACGAGACCGTGCATTCGTATGCTACGCTCGTGCCTTTTTTATTGCGAGGTCAGTACAATTCACGTCTGTACGTTCGTCGCGGAGCCGTTGTACGTTTCAGGAAGATGCTCCGCCT
Source organism: Ladona fulva (assembly GCA_000376725.2). NCBI lineage: Eukaryota > Metazoa > Arthropoda > Insecta > Odonata > Libellulidae > Ladona > Ladona fulva. The sequence goes on along the minus strand of KZ308697.1, from coordinate 489,905 downwards.
CATAAAACCGATTTTTTTGGCAAGATAGCCAAAAGAGATAAAAGAAAGTTCAGATGTAAATGTTTATGGGAAGATGCAAAAGTAAACGGATACTCTCTCGTGTGGCGATTGTTTACTGAGTATCGAAATTTCTCAAAATTTGGACTCAAAATCGTTGCTGCAAATTTAGCTCTCTCGTAAACTCTATTTGCCTTGGAAATTTGTGGTCGAAAATTAGTTGTCAGCCAGGCTTTCAGTACCTCATATGGGGCCCATAACCTCTGTATTTTAATACTAAGACTACGAATTAGTATTCTGTAATTATCGCGAACAATTGAATAGCTTTGAAACAGAATTATATTTGTACCCCGCGAGCCGCTAGTGGCGTTTGGCAGGGGGGGGGGGGTGTTAACACCTTACATAATCTACCCTATTGGCTTCTCTGACGTTATGCGGAGAAAACGACTAAGAGAAACTATCTTTTTCATCAATTATTTCCTTGTAACCCTTCGTCGTCGCCTCTCGAAGATAGCGCTTGTTTTTTACTGGAATTACACTATCTCCTACTTTGCCAAAACAATTCCCAACCGATGAATTCTTCGGGAAGCTTTCGTCGGTAATCTCATCTTCTCACCTGGAGCGAATTCCCCGCGAGTGATTTTATCATGGCCGTAACGCTACTGAAGCCGAAATCTCCACTGACAAAACGGGCTGCTCTACGTTGAACCATCTCTAAGTGTGAGACAAACCCTATTTCATTTGGATCCCAGATTGCGCAACAGTATTCGAGACTTGGTGAATGATGGAAAAGTACGCAATTTCTTTAACTGTACATGGGCATCCTCTCAGGGTTCTACTTATCAATCTTTGCATTTTATTCGCCTTTCCTATAGAATCTCGAATAAGTTCCTTGAACTATAAACTGCTGCTGAGTGTAACTCCTATGTATTTTTTGTGGCACGAGCTCTAAAAGAATATCCTGAAATTGAATAGCACTGTACAAGCTTGCCGCGCTTCAATTGTTCTATACCTTTTCACTGTTGAAGGGTTTCGTTTTACTCTATACGATTGCCTTAAACATTAAGGGATTACACATTCTTTTTATTTTAGTATTGCAGGTGTGTTGTACTATAAAGGTGTAGGTAAGTAGTATTTTGTAGTTTACGTCCATATTTACCTTAACCTCCTGTTAAAATCATATTCTGTTCCCCAAATTCTGTTCTGGTGCCAACAGTTAAAACGTCTCACATACCAGCAGCTAAAATTGTCAGCAAAGATAGCTCGCCTATAGGGAAAGCTGAATATCCCCATGATGCAAGTGAAAGCCTTATTTCCCACTTATTCAAAAACTAGGACAAATCTAATACAAATCTCGAACCCTGAACTAAATAAAAATTCATTTCCTTAGCAATAGGATACATTTAAGAGGAAGAATATTCAATCTCACTTTTGCCTGAAATAAAGACGTATGTTAATCAAGCGCAGAGGAAATGGGTGGTTCACATATTGAGAGGAGAGGAGTTGCTAAAGAAATCAACGGAATATCGGATCTAAGGGAAAAAAAGACAAAGGCATATGATGTCAGTTGATAAGAAGGGCGGAATCAGTTGTCATTGAGTGGAGACATTCCTCAATCATAATGAAATAAGATGGTTGAACTAACTTTAGTTTGTACAATACCACAATAAATACACACACGATCTAGGTTTCATTGCTTAGCAACATCATCACCAACTGATGATGTTCCTAAGCAACCTAGGTCGTGAGTGTATTTATTGTGGTACTGTATGAATTAAAGTGTTAGTTCTACCATCTTATTTCATTCTGTTATGGTATACCAACAAGTAAAGGCCGAAACCATCAACCTCATTATTCAATTAGTACATAAACTAATCTCTTAGTCCAATTTATTTTATCAAGGTTGACATAATAAACTGATGGCTATTGCTAAGTTAGGCTTCCCACAAAATTTAAATGAATTCATTGCAACGTTTCTGGTTTGGTAGCTGAGGGAATAATATTAGATACCTGATAATCAGCAACCATCTTTAAACTCCCGCGCCTAGACTAGACAGATGCTATGATACTTTCGAGTCATATATCGTGCATTCACAACTCTTAGATAGAAACATAATACATCCAGCATGACTGAGAGAGCGGATCATGATACGAGACATTCTCGCCATCTAGGAAGGGAGACACGAACTAGTCGACTTCACAAATATCACCGAGAAGAACTTTTCAATTACGCCCTTCCCTACGAGTACAAGCATGACGTTTGAATATCTCAGGGTTGAGAGATTTCGCTGCTAAATTTTGATCTGCCTCTGCATCGAGTCGTGAGAAACGACAGCTGAGTAGCGAAAAGCGCACTAAGTCCCAACCGTATTAGTTTCGCCCGCAAGGAAGGGAACGTGAGGGGGGCTTCGATGAAATCTCGCCGCTAAGTTATTGCCGGGGCTTTTGCGGGAGCCATTTGCAATCATTTCTGGCAAAGGTTGCCCCTCTTAATTTTCCAGCCGGAGCAATTAATTAAGGGGAATGAATCCCGCGTCGTAGACTATGATTTGTTGGCCTCTGAAGCTAAAATTCGCCCTTCGGATGAAAAAGGTGGCGGGAGCGCTAGTTCCACTGATTGCCGCGTTTGCAATTTGGCGTCGCTGCAGTCTTCGAATAATTTTTCATCAGAGGCATTAGATGAATTTGTAATTATCACATATTTTTCCGAATCTTTTTCTTTTTCGCAGGTTAATTTTACGGAAGATAAATGTGGTAATTTTTCTCTAGCTGAATGGCTGATAGTTAGCATTTAGTATGAACATTTATTTTTGGAATATTATTTAGTGGGTACGGTGTAAAATTTTTTTATTTTAATGGCGCTATTAACCACTTCCCCGACGCAACCAACATATCTTGTAGAAAAGAGTGGTTCTAAATTCAGTCACGCCCGACATAACTCATACTTAGAATTGTCTGCTTTTTGATCATGTTAGTAGTAGTGGTAGTATTGTTAAAAATGCTTCGACTGCTTTGGTCATTTCGCACGTAGGGTCCCACCGGGAATCGAACCCGGGACCGCTTTCTCCGAAGTCGAACGCGTTGCCCACTTGGCTAACCGGGAGCCCATTTGACCATGTTCCTACTGAAAAAAAAAGATATATCTTAGTTAAGCTGTCGAGCGTATTTAGCATATCAAACATGCTTACTTTTATTTGCGTTCCTTTTATAGGTCTCTGTTGTTTTACCAAACATGTGAATGTACAGTAAACAGGTTATAATTTAATGAAATAAAAAGTGCAATATAATATTAAATAGCTATTCAAGGGGAAAAATACTTTCTCTCCCATTTTCAGTCAAGTTCAAGTCAATTCACCGGTGGCGAAGTGGTTAGCGTGTTAGCGCGTTATCGCTCCTACCCCACGATCCCGGGTTCGAATCCCGGCTAATCGGATTTTTCCGGTTAGGGAATGGTCGTGTGTGTTCGTCTTATGTTATATAGTTCACTGTAAAATGGCATGTATGCTGTATGTGAATACTGAAATAAATAAATAAAGTATAATCGCACACGACCTTGTTTTATGAAAATATAAAGTAGTGAAAATCACTTACTATTCAAAATTGCTTTATTTGTCATTTGCTAATTTCTTGACAGTAATATCTTATCAGGAAATTAGTGAAGGCGATCTCTAAAATTATTCTTCTATATGAAATCTAGGGTACCTATTTTTTCAATGGATCTTGTAACTGTTTCGGTGTGTCTCTGTATGAATACAGGGATTGTCCTAAAAATTAGCGCTTTTGGCTTCGGTAAAGTTGCTCCCCGGTTAGATTCTAGACGCAGGCTCATTTAGGCCAGGCCCAAAACAGCCTAGAAAAGTGCCTAAGAGGGCATGAGAGTGGATGATAATAGTATTATATATAATGCCCCTTGGCCTGATCATATCCAATGTAGAGATGCACTGCCATGGACTTACTTTTTATAATTGACGTAAATTCAAATGTATCTAAATCATTCCAAGTGAGAGAAATCTCTATGATTTGTGGTAAACACGTGTATAAGAAACTCCTTGAATTTTAATTCCCCCTTATTTTCAGTAAACTACGTAATGAGTCAAATTGCGTCTTCAAATCCTCATCTTGTCTGGCAATCCTCTTTCTCTCTCCAGAGCTACCTGCGGCTAATGCTGTATACAATCATTCTTTCAGCTAAACGATTACTGGAAAACGAAAATAAAAATAACTAATCGTGAATTGGAGCGTTGGACATTGAGCGTTTCGGGGCAAATACGCTTTCCAACAGCCACCGTTTGATGGCCCAATGAAAACAGAGAACCCGCAAGTGAGAAACGCGGAAGTTGGACATCAATGTCAATGAAGAGGAAGGTCCATTCTGTACTGGTAGACACCATTTGCATCGTTATTAATTCCGCACTTTCCCCTATACTTTATGATCAGAGGTAGTCGGAATTCATCCCTGTGGTCGCTGGAAATCGAGCGCTATTAAAAGAGGAATTTTTGGAAGGGTTTAACCCTGGAATCATTTCCAATCAACTACTACATTGCTTTTTCGCTGTGGTGAATGCAATAGGTGAATAGTAATCGTGAAAGGCTCATCAGCTAGATTTTATTTTATCCTCGTCTATTCCTAGGCAAATGGCTAGTATTACAAAGTCATAAAGGGAGGGCTTTATCCTCTCTGGAGCCGCCAATAATAATTGGGTGGACGAGTCTAAAAAGTCACGTGGTCCATTTGGAAACCCTCAAGAATGATCGGAGGACGAATTTCATTACTTCGTGCCTCCCTGCATGTACTCAGTATTTTAAAAAGAGAATTTTGTGGAAGAATTTACAGCAATGGCTTCTATGTTTTAATTTAAAAGAGACGTTTCTGTATTGATGTAAACTGCTGTCGGATTTTTTATTACACTCGAATTTGGAGTTGAATGAAAACCAAACTAGCGATTCCAAAGGAAACAAGTTGCATCAGATTTGAGAAAATTTTATCCTGCGTTTTACTTTGTAATACAAATTCTATGGTTGGAATTTTATCACACGTAGAACGAAAAAAGTGCCCTTAACGGAGTTCGCACTTTAAATTTCAAATCTCCATCAATAACAATTCAAACTAAACGAAATTTTAATGCTAAATAAAAGTATTGATTTTCAATTCTAATGAAAAAGTTCCAGATTATTTTAATGACGAAATAAGGTGCTATCGATTATGTTGAACAACGTTTTCTGAGAAATGTACGGACATATTAATTTGAGCTTGTTCTAGAAATAAAGGTCTCGGTAGGAGTTTTCACATGTTATCACTTACGTTGATCACAATTTATTTTATGCGAATTCATTTTTAATAAGACGGAAAGCCCCATCCTTTTTTCCCTCGGGATTCCTCATCTTTAATAATCCTATTAAAATAAGAACGGACGGAAACAAAGGAAAACGGGTAAGGGTGACTTTGCGCAAGATGGTGCGCACCAAGGAAAAATCCCAAGGAATAATGGACTTGAAAAAAGTCTGTCGGGACCGGGACCGGGTCTCCGAATTGCCGGTCGGGTGCTCTGTCCGTTGAGCTATCCCGGCAGAACATTTCTCCAAGCCATTCGGGATACTTTGTGGGCAAGGACGTTGCGAGTTCGTCCGCATGGCGGCATCGTTCGCAGTCACGGCTTCATTGAAGCACCGGCCACACAAAGTGATGGAAAGGAAAACCCCCTTCATGTTGGAAACAAAGGAAAACGGGTAAGGGATAGCTCAACGGACAGAGCACTCAACCGGCAATTGGGAGACCCGGGTTCGATTCCCGGTCCCGTCAGACTTTTTTCAAGTCCATTCTTCCTTGGGAAAGAACGGACGGGTTACTAAACTACCGTTTAACTTTTCAGTACCTAGTCATTAAATTTATTTATTAATGTGCAATTTCGCCTTAAATACACGTTGGGTCAACTGTCGACGTTAAATTATATCACATTCAACAACCGCAGCGATATTAAAAAGTTTGACAAATATGAATGACTAACAGTTGTATCACAGCAACACGTTAATTAGCTACAATAGTTCACACAATATACTTTACAATTTAAACAGCTACAATTTACGTATTAAACTTCAGCCAATATAAAAAGTGTGTACATTTAACAAACACATCTAATATTTCCTCGAAATCCTTACATTAACTACTACAGAATACGGAACTTAAAAAAAAATCACATCATTTATAGTAACTTAGAAACAGCGCTTTTGTAGAATTTTAATTATTCAGATTAAAAGGCCATTGCTCTGAAATAGCATTAGTATCACTAGTCAATACTACTTATCATGTAAGTTTTTTTAGTGTTTCTTCTTTTCTCTCACCGCAGTTTAATGTAGTAAGAATAATGACATTACGTAGTAAAAATAATTATTTCTTAATCGGGTGAATTGTCGTCGAAATAGAATATTCGTACAAACTACTCTACCTTAACTCTCAGAAAAGATCAATCGACCATTCCAGGATTTAAGATTCATTCCTGTTAGACCAGCACGGTGACCACTACTTCAAAACGATTACTGTTAAGAAAACGCAACTTTTCTGTTAAAATGATTGGACATATTGCATATTTTCTGATTTGTTGCAAAGGAGATAGTATTAGTCGCTTACTTCAAAATTGTTTCCTCGATGAACTGGGAAAAAGCACGTGAAGGGTATCATTGATAAATATTTTAATTAAACTTTTCTTTTTTAGCCGCTCAAATTGATTTAAGAACGCTTCTGCAGAGAAAAGAATTAATAGCCATATCCAGGAAAAACAGGAAAAACTAACTTTAACTAGTGTATTATACTCGTATCCTTTATCGGAAATATCGATAGAGCTGGTCCACTGAAAAAGGTAAGGGAAGAAAACGAAACCTGTGGCAACACATAGTAAATACATCAAGGAATTGATTAATTTCTGCCCTTCTTAATTGGTCTAGCTGCAGGGATGTGTGTTTTTAGAAATAAAATAATATTGCCACGAGATCTGGATGTTTCATATTTAAAAGTGAATTGGGAAATTCGAAATTGGAATTCAGTTCTGTGCTTTGATAACAAAGATACGATATGTATGCCTGTGTGAAGAGAAGATAACGAGTTTCATAACGCATCATTATAAATGTATTGATAATTTTAAGGCCTTTAAGTTCTTTATTAAGGCGTGATTGAGACTAAAAAGTCTCTTCTTCCATCAAACCAGTCATCAATGTTATTATTAAAATATGAATAAATTTATAAATAGAATAGAAAAGAAAACTAACAAGAATTTGTGGATGTAAAATACCTAAGTAGTGACTTAGAAAAAAATCTCCACAGCAGGAAAACACCCACAGAGAAAAGGGATGTGAAAAACCTGCGCAAACCTACTGATAGTGTAAGCTAAAAGATGTGTAGGAAACTGGGTTTACAAAAATCACTTGAGCAGTACTGTATCAATAATTCACTAAAACTAATTCCCTAAAGCAATAAAAAGAATTATAAAAATAGCATGTCAAACAAAAATCCTATTTATGATATAAATTTATGAATCTAAGGTTCGGTGTTATAATGTACATTTAAATTGGAAGGTAACTAAATTTTACTTTGGGGACCCGCATTATAATGCTTGTTAGGGTTTAAGTGAAGATTGTAATTTATCTCCTATACACATATGAAGAATTAGCATGGAGATTAACTATAATCTTCACTTTAACTCTAACTTATTAATTTTAATACCCAGCTCGAAAGTGAACAACAGCTAAAGTCCCTTTTAAGAATACATTAAAATAACGACATTAAGCGGCTTTTATTGCTAAACTTTAACCTCACTTTTGACGATCATAAGAGAATGTTCGTTCTGAAATCTTCACATTTATAGGATTCGCAGATAGTCAAGTGGGCAGCGCATTTACCTTTGGTGAAAGCGGTCCGGGGTTCGTTTCCCGGTCGGGACTCGAAATAATCTATCCTGAGCAGTAAAAGCACTTCAAATGCGTTCACATTTATCTGTATTAGACTTTTTTATAACGAATTTAAGTATTTCATAGGAATCAATTTATGCAAAGAATAGGGTGAATGGGGATTTTGAGTAAAAATATGTCCAATTTGGAAAAAAAAGCCCGGGAAGTGAAATGCCTGGGCTTTCAGGATCCTGGTATGCCCTTTTTCATGTTCGCTTATCCCTTGGAAATCGATTTTATTACTTCTTTGATATTTTATCATTTTTTCAACCTAATACATGTAAGCAAATCAGATTAAAAACTTCATCGAGGACTAAAATCTAAAAATCGTTCTCATTCTTTCGAAGAAGCGAAGACAAATATGCAGAAAGTATGCTGGCACATTGACGAATGTTTGGTAGTATTGTATGGAGTCGGCTGGCACAGTTGCCATGGGCACCAAAGAGAAGTAGCGGTCTGTCATTTGTTTCCCTGGTATTGGAGGTGTGAAACCTTTCGGAATTCACTGTGGAAAGCTAAGTATGTGCACAATACCCTTTCACTTCATAAAGCTTTTCGGTGGATTGAATGATTATGTACGGTGTAAATTCTGTGACAGACGTTTCGCGACCTCGTCTGCCTCATTGTGTAGCGACGTGAAAAGACGGCCTTCTACGCTGACGCTGCTGGATTGCGAAAGGCATATTTTTGCAGCGTAATATACCCTGGAGGCATGTTACGCTCATGTTGAATTATGAATAATTTTCATTTATTAATTCATTGTATGCATTACTGTATAACATGAGGATAATGTAGAGTACAAATAATACGTTTCAATCTTGTAAAATCATTCGTAGGGTATTTATTTACATCTTATTGGTTTTGGTCTAGAGTAATATGGAAAATGTAGTATTAAATTAAGTAAAGATAGTAATGTAATATAGTAACTAACTGTAGTAACTATAGCAATGTAACTGTAATATAGTTTTGTCATAATACAAAAGATTATTGTATAATATACTGTAAATAATAATTATTATAGTCAATAATTATTGAGTGATTTATTATTATTATTACAGATATAAGCTAATTGTTGTCAATTTTTCGATTAAATAGTGTAAAATCAACATGTAATATCTCAAGAGGTTTGGTGGAAGTATGGACATTTTGTTCTGACCTAGTCATAAGAGTAAAATAATGATGATAATAATGATAACAGCATTAATTATCATAAATACACATGTAATTTTTATGCGCAATATCGTTACACATTGATGTAACGGGAAATTAAGTGCATGTTTGTTCATTTATCTTTTCTGATAACATACATTTCGATCACCCGCTAATACGAGTTCATTGTAACAGTAATGGTTTTTAATTCCAAAATATATCAATGGAATAATTTGCACGAATGTCTAAAAATATGATTCTTTTACCCCTATGAATTGTTTACGCCAAAGCAATCTAGTTTGTTTTTCTTTGATGGTAGACAACTTGTTTAACCTCCACAAATTAGCAAAAGAATATAATAGTTGAGACCTATATTTTTGCAGTTCTATCAAAAGTTAAGTTTTCGTAAAATTCAATATATGAATAATTCTAGAAATAATGCCATCGAAAAATATAATGTAAGTCGGCAGTTTAGTTAGTTGGGGAGTTAATAAGCTGAGGAAGTTTGGGACGAAATTTTCAATTAATTAATTTCGATGTAATAAAAGAAAAAAAAATAAAACCAGATTGCCGTGGTAACTGAACCGTGAAATTAATATCGGGCGGAGCTAAATTTAGATTAACTTTCTCAGTATCGAAAAAGGAGTAAAAAATTAGGAGACATGTCGATGAAATAGGTTCTGATTTCGGAGAGAAAGATAAGGAAAAAATATATATTGGAAAGGTGGAATAAAATTTGAAAGATTTCTTCCTCAACAATTATCGAAATCCTCACTTTAGTTTGATATTGGAAAACGAGAACACTTGGGAATAAGGTACTAAAAATAAATAATCCATTAGTTCAAAATCTTATGCACCTGAGTTGCAATTTACTCTACTGCTCGAAACTTTGATTTCCAGGATGAGAAAAAGAAACAACAGAATAACGAAAACATTTCCTAGTTTCCTAAAAATAATAAGTATTTTAAAACATTCTTATTTTACTTTAGACTATTAGAGTTTCTTATCTTTTACCTATTTACTATTTTTTGCGTTGGTTACAGCTGGTAGGCTGCATGTATTTCTAGAATCTTATTGATGAATCATAATACTTGAGATCTTGCATGTGTTCATTTCTGTTAGCGCGAAACACAATATGTAGGTTACAAATCTTCAGCACTCTAGAGAACTCTTTTGGCACGCACTACTCTAACGGCATCCTTTCTGTGTGTTCTCCACTCATTAGTAAATGGATTAGAGTAATTACATTTGAATTATTTTGAGATGGTTAATAAACAAAACTTTTCAAATTCCACGAGTGATTTAATTTTGTTTCGACAGTTTCCGGTTATCTTCAGGAAGATTTCACACGTTACAACAGCGTTTTAAATATGGCCTGGACCGGTCGAAATAAAAAATTCTCTTGTGGAACTTGCGAAGTTTAGTTTCTTAACCATCCCTGTTATGACGTTCCACGAAATACACCAGTCGCACATTCATTTTACTTGTTGTGCTTCCTGTAGCAGTTTTGGCTAATACATATATATCGAAAGTCTGGCATCAGATACAGTGTCTTTTTATGTGCATAAGTTTTCTCAATAACTTCTTGGAAACCAGCAACAAATTAACTTTCCTTAAACCCTCCCCTCTGCTTGCTCTCCCCTCCAAAATCGTTCTCCGTACTTAAATTCATGAACTGTCATTTACATTGTTAAAATTAATTCTTTTCTCGTGAAACTTGCTTAGGCTCGATATTATAATTGACTCTAACCAATAATCACTTTAGGGCCCAATTTTATAATGGTTTGTTGGAATTTAAGGGAAGATTATAGAGAATAAGAAAAAACACTTCAACCGTTACCACAATAATTTTTATTGCACGACCATGGTTTCGACCCTCCAGGTTATCATCAAGCGACAAGACAGCTCCAGCACAGTAAACATATTCAAAAGGAGGGAAGGAATGGGGTGTGAGAGAGTGGGTGTTTATGGGTAGGGGAGGGGTTGGACATAGAATTTTCACTGCTGCGGAGAAGATCGGCGGAGGTCAGGCGAAAAAGCTGTCGTTAATGGTGAGGGTGTTAGGGCAGGAGAGGGATTTCGAAATTTCCAACTGTTCTAGGTAATTCAGTGATTACCCCTTCTTTTTGATGAAGAAATAGAAAGAGAAAAAGTCTGCCGCAGCCCGGAATAGAACCCGGCCTCCCACTTTCCGGGCGGGTGCTCCACCACCGCTAGATCACTTGTCGTGGTATTTACAGATATAAATTATAAACATTGTAATATCGGGTTCGATTCCCGGCTGCGGCAGGCTTCTTCTCTTTCAATTTCTTCATCTAAATTCAAGCATGTGCGTCTCTCATCGCTTATCTACCCCTTCTTTCGAAAATGCATATACTTCATATTCCATCTGCACTTATGTCCGTTCTCAAGGAGGTGGTTCGCCATTTGGGACGTTTCCGGATGGTTAGGCCGATAGGCCGCTTGGAGTTCTTTTCTCCTAATGGTGAGGCACCTCCCTGTTTGGCCCGTGTAGACTCCTGGGCGATCGTCGCATGTCAATTGGTAGATGCCGCTCCTCTCGGAGGGTCCCCCTTATGAAAGATTTGGTCCCCCTTATGTTTTCTATTCCTCAGCAGGTCGCCGATTTTCATGGAGGGTCTGTAGGTTTTAGATTTAAATTCATACCCCGCAAGCCGCCAGTGGCGCATGGCAGGGGATGTATCAACACCAGAGACCTAACCTAATCCATGCTGTTCGCATCTCTAATGCTCTGCAGAAAGAAAACTATCCTCAGTCCTTCCTTTGGGAAGATTATAGTCAATCTCCATCCTAATTTTTTCTAATGCATAGGAGATTAACTATAATCTTCTGTTAAACTCTAACAATTACGTTTAATTCATTATCATATAAGACCTTAGGGGTCATAAGTCTTTTAAAATCCATTTTAAGTATACATTATAATAGCAAGCCTAAATTTAGTGTCTTAACCATCTCTGTTATGGCATTCCTCGAAGTACAGCAATCGCAAATTCATTTTGTTTTTATGAATTCTGTTGATTTTTTATTACGATAATAGATTATTTGCGCAAATTACAACATCTTAGTTCCACCGCTGATACAATAAAATAGACAACATCCGTATTTCACTCTATTTTAGTTTAGTTTAGCACCATATTGGTTCGCAAGTCCTTTACATTTATCAAATCTGTAGCCCTTGTCATAAAAGTACCTCCACCCCTGACCTAGAGTATACTTTGGTTGAAACATTGAGACCGATACTCGATCCCGGATCCTCTAAGTGCCAGGTGGATCCATTGAGCTATCTCGCAGAGCAGTTACGTACCGTTTTTCGGAAAACTTTGCAGACAAGGCGAGTTGTTCGTCTGACTGTGTGGTATCGATCACAGCCTCTGTCCTCATTGAGGCCGTCTGCTTAAATGGAGTGCTGTTAATTTTGTGCACACCTCATCGTAGGTTACCTAGGTTACCCCAAACCCTTTCCACATATGCCTCAAGGCAGCGGCGTTGCTAGGATTTATCTCTTCTTCGTAAGGCAAACTTCTGCCGTAAATGTACTCGTAATAAAGATGAAATCAGATTTATATATACAAATACTCCCTGCGTTACACCTGTGGCGTGATTAACTGGAAATGTTTAAAGAAGTGCAATTTACTTCCCATAATGTGGATTTTTAAAACCCATTTAAGGGGGGCTTTAACACTCCCCGCCCTTGGCTACGCCACTGCTTAAGGGGTTCTCTTACGTGCCCTGTTTTCCTTCTCTACCAACGATAAATGCTCCAACATATATTCCATTTTATTGATAAATAATTAATTATAGATTACGATTAATATTCTTTTATATTTACTGCAATTACCCAGATAGTGGCGTTTGTGAGACATTAGATTAACTCATTATAGTTCTCAAGATTTCGAAAGAAGGTGGCGAAAAACGTGATAAAATTCTTCTTTTGTTCATAACAATTTTGTTTCGTTTGATTTCCCCGATTATTATAGTAAATAAGCATTTTCTAATATTTGTGTCAGTTAAAGGAAACTCGGCATATGTGAAGACTTCCATCCAATAGGTTTCGCGCTATGAAATATTTATCGAGAATGTAAGGATAAGTACTGCTTAGTTGGTTATGTGAAACGAAATTAATTAATCAATGAGAACTTTTCCGAAGAGATCAGGCAGAGGTTTGTAAGGAGGTGTGACGCCGTGAGAAGTTCAGAAGTGGTCGCAAAGTGGGGAAAACAAAGGAGCCTTAAGTTGCAAAGAAAGAAAGTTGTACGGATAGGAATGTGGGATAGGGTGGAGGCGGAACGGATATTGATTGACGGAATAAAAGAGAGAAGTTTTTGGGAGGAAAGTTGCGAGGGTTTTCAGGAATAGGTGATCGAGAATAAGGGGTTGGGGAAAGAGAAAGATCCTGGGAAATTCTAGAAGAAAATGGAAAAGGAGCTGATAGTTATTAGCTGAATGAAATTGATTTGAATAACAAAGTTATGGGGGGCAAATTTGAAATCGTGCATTGGCCGATATTCCCGTGATTCAGCGTTAAATTATTGGTACGTGTCGGAAATGAACAGCCAAAAAATTTCCTTTGTGGCTTTGTAGAAAATGATTTTCTGAAGCCAGTGATCTATGCACGACTTGAGCTACGATATGGAACATGCTAATTGACACGCAGAAATATTTTATTACAAGAAAATCTTATTGGGAATACTTAAACTTATATACTAGTAAACTCCCTCGTCAAGCATGTCGGAACTTAATTTAACTTATTTTAAAAATGTATGTTTTTTTATACATCTGATCCTCCTAAACCAGAAACAGTAGGTCTCTGAAATTGATGTATTTGTGACCGGTGGATGGTTTGATTGATACTGGATGAATTTAAATTTCATGCGTATTCTTGTAGCACCAATGGAGCTCAGCATCGAATAACGGGATTGGTAAACGCCACTAGATGGATTGATATTAAGTCTACTATAATTGAATACGCAACCAATTCATATCTTACAAGGAGAGGCCACCAAATATGCTCCGCCGATTTGAACGTAATATTTTCTTTGTGTTAGACGAGGCGAAATGTAACAAAAGTGAAACGGGGTTCGTGTGAATGGGCATTCTTTTATTTTTAATAAATAATTCTCTTTTCATAATTTTCAGCACATTCCACAATGGGTTTACATTGTGGAATGAGTTAGTGTAGTGGTTGTAGTGTTGGATTTACACGTAAAGTACCCGGGTTAGAGTCCAGTTAGTGACATTATTTTTTCAGTCTTATTTTTCCATTGAATTTAATTTTTCATATAGCCGTACGTAATCACTCCCTGACGGACAAAAATTCATTATTTGGATTAATACATACGATTGTAACTGAGACTCAGGCCTCGGAGACGTGCAGCTACAGGATAAAGGAGCTAGATTACTATCATTCACTGCAGATAAGAGTGAGTCAAACCTTCACTCGTTTTTCCATGGCTAAGTTAGAATATGAACACCCCCGAATAGCGGACTTGGTGAACATCTGGACAGTAACGTTTTGTAAATGTCCCCGTTGCTATCAATAAAGTATTGGTTGCTGCAACAGTTTCTCCGACACTACTAAGGAGTGTATTTATATTGTTGCTAAATCGGCGGCCATGATGAAAGTATGTTCTTTTATTGCCTTGGAGAATAAGTGATAAATTTTGAAATTAATGGCAAATTAATGAAAATTTTGACCCTTAAATGCAAAAATGCCGCAATAATATGGTAGGTTAAAGTTAAAGCCTTCGAATAACTTATCTAGGAAATCCGTACCTATTTTAGTGAATGAAAGGCAGAGCCTTACGCTTTGGAATAGCATTGAATCTCATCGAATCTGATCATTGACTCGTGGGTTCGAACCCCGCATTTCGGAATACAGCTTGCACCGTATGAAATCCTCTTAATGTCGAGGAACATTTGTCACTTAATAAATAAAACCTTGTCGCGCAGTTGATGTTGGACGTGCTTAGTGGAAAATGTTTTGTACTTCCGATAGTACGGGACAGCCTCAATTTCTGTAAACATCTCGTGCCCTGTTTCAACGGGAAATTGCCCGGAATTCAATCCCATGACAACGGAGATGATATCCATGGCTGGCAGTCAACAATCCGTGATAGATTCGTCGGTAGATGCCTGCCATCTATCGGGGGAATTGGCCGAACTCGTCGACAGCGAAATCCGTCCAAGCGAAGGGACGGACGGGCGGAAACAATTGACTGGCGTGGGGCAAAAGTGGGCGAATGAAAGATCGTATCTGATTTCATGGTGCTTCGACGCCTCGATGCCCTCCACTGTTGGAGCTTCCGGCCCTGGGCCGTCCGTAGATGAGGCCAGTGTTTGAGAACTAAATTCGAAGCTGCCACGTGCATAGGTGGCCAATGGGGAAACTTTACGAAGAAAAGCGAATATAGGTCATGTGTAGGGTGATCGTACCCTGATATTAGAAACCATGAAATGTCAAATTTTGAAGAGTGTTGTCCTAGAAGCTGATTGAGGAATTTTCAGGACGCAGGATGGGAATCGCCAAAAGATAGAATATCTAAACAAAGGCTTAATTTATTTGATAAGTTCAGAGAAGGTGCATACTTAAAAGATGTAGCCGATATTATGCGTCCTCCCTCGTACTTAGGCCGTTCTGAGAAAACAATCAGAGAAATAGATGCTAGAACTAGTCGTTTCTACTAGTAGAATTAATTTTTTTCTGCGATACACGATAGTAATCGATTACGGAAGTAGAGTCGTGGTACACACACCCCCTGCCACATGCCGAAAGGCGGATTGCAGGGTACATATGCAGAATTAGATATTGGAGGCTTCTTTGGACCTTCTTTTAGGTCAATTTAATCAGTTTCTCAGCCACTATCCGTGCGTGCAGTCCTGTAACGTACGTAAATTCAAACTTAAAATCAATTTGCTTACATATCCCGATATTGACTTTAGCGGAAGTTTTTCTTCAAAGTGGGACATGGTGGACCTATCTTGTATACACATTTTGCGGTCGATTATTTCATGAATCTGCGGTTAACTTCGAAATTAATCGAATATTTCCAACCCTCCGCGGTACTTGCTGGAGTGACAATCATCCCGGTAACTACTGTGTAATTTTTGTTACCCATTGTGTATTCGGTGTAAATAAACATTTGGATAGAAAAAGCTTTGGGGCAATTGTTGTAGCAACCAGAAATTTATTTACAGCAACGTAAATATTTGCTAAATTCACTTCGTAATTGATCTGACTAAAAATCGATATCTTTCATCGAGTTTTTCGCGATTTCGGATCGAAAACAACGTCAAAATAAATATATGATCGACGTTGATTACTATGATAGGTCATTTTTTCTACGGAAATGTCTTTCAGAAGCAAAGAAAGGAAACCACGTGGATTGAAGGAAGAATATTTTTTTAACGGTACTTTTTATTTCTCCTTCATAATAATAATAATAATGAGAAAATTTTATTGCGGGAAAATACCTTCTTGCATTTTAGAAGAATAGTAAAAAAGGGAAAAATAGAAAATTAAAAGAACGGAATAAAATAAAAAAGATCGCAATTTTAGCTTCGTTTACATAATATGAAGGTAATGATATAAGGAAAATCTTGGTAAAAATTAATACAAGTATAGAATACAAGAATTAAGTAATAAAAGTAACATCATAACATAAGTACGTATGGTTAAAATTCTACAGTAAATTGCTTGTGGCGAAAGATTTACCCTTATTAACCATCACAGTTTACTATTTTCAATTCTACGTTGATACTCATTTACTTTCGAATGTTATGAATACAAATATCATGAATAATGTTTGAAATTTGCCGATTTTTGTAAACTTATTCATGATTTCATTCATTTATTCATCGCTCGATCACTCTTTATATTTCCTCGATGACCATTTATATGATATTTTTCATTTCCGTTAAATTTGAATTACAATTGAAGTTTTTGGTCAATAAAGTTTGCTGGATAGAGAAGTAAATTATCTGTTAGGGTATGAGTACAGGCTCAACTTTGTAGAAGAGTGTTATAGTAAAAAGGTTAAGACGCTTTGTTCTAATGGAAATTATTTGTAGCTGTTAGTAGTACCCTAGAATGCGTTTCCGTGAATATTCATTTATGCAAATGTGGAGTGTATCTTACAAGATGGAGAGCATTTTCTCCTTTTAATGCTGGAAAGATATTAAGTGACCTATATTCTTCTCATTCAATCTCTTAAAAACATCCTGGCCTTCTCTAAGGCTATGCCTTCAGCCGGCCTTGGTCCATTAGTCCTCTACCAGCTTCCCTTAGAAAGGTCGGCCCTTACCAGGGGCCCTGCGGTCCTTCTCCATATGCATACTTCTTACGATATATTTCATATCCATTTCTGGGTCGCGAATCCCTGCAATTTCATTCTTTTTTTGATAAATTCTTTTCACTTTGTTCTCGCGAAATTCTCTCTCCTCATCCGAATCGTTGCAGATGTGAGACATTCGAGATAAAAACCTTATTCTTGCCACTTCTTGGAAAATGCCGCACGCTAGTAAACGGTGTTTTATGTGTATGATGGATGGGGATTTTTAGATTCAATTTTTCCCAATAATCCGCGTTTCATGCATTTCATTTTTCGTGTTCGAATTCTATTGGAAGAAAATTTTAATGATGTGCATTATCGTCGGTGGGATTACCGTCAATCTCAATCTCGCCGAGAAAAATCTCATCTAATCTTATCTCCTGAGATGGACTTTCAACAAACATTATTAACGATGCCATTGTCTGGTTGATCGAATCGTTGCTTCTAATCTCTCGTACGGTTGAGAGTTTCGCACTTGGTGTAAACATGAGATATTTCGTGGAGAACTCGACGATATGGGATTCACAACTTATTTTCTGGGAACCACATTGCAAAGGTTATCAACACTAGAGCCAACAAGTACCCGTTTCAAATACTCGTTGTAATAGGCAAGGGTGCGACTCAGCTTGCTTGAAAAATAAGAATTTATTCGGAACAAGATTACTTTTAATGTAGGAAATTCTCTGGGGACTGTTACGTATTATACTTACATATTAAAGGTTATGCATTAGGATATTGCATTTAAATACTTCACAGTAGGAATACTGATTGCAAACAAATGGTTTTTAAGGTGCAGTACCTTTAGTTACATGGTTACACAATAGTTTATAACTAGTAAACTCCCCAGTCAAAATAAAGGAACTTAATTAACGTATTAAAATATGTAGGATCGTTATTTCTTATCTGATCCAGGTAGGCAAGACCGTGTGAATTGGAAGTTGATTAAGGTTTATAATATATAATAAAGGTATATAATTCCCAAGGAGAAACGGACATGGAAAAAGTTTGACGGATCCGGGACTCGAACCCGGGTCTCCCAATTTTCGGTTGGTTGCTCTTTCCATTGAGTTATCCCACCAGAACGTTCTTAAGGTAAATAATATTTCTTATTTATTTTATTAACATGTTTTTGCTAGATGGTTTGATGGGTGTCATGGATTCTGTTTTTGATGGTTTTTGGAGTGTTGTGACTCTTGCTCGCGAATTGCCATCAGCGGTACATCTCACTTAATTCCTGGAGGAGACAAACTTGTGCTCTAAATATAACAAAGATGGAATCGGATTTATATTTTTATAGATTCCCAGCGAGTCACCAGTGACGTGTGTATCTAAATTTTAAACAATTACGATATACCTAACGCAGCCGCGATTTTTAAAAACCCATTTTAGCTCTAAGGCTTTAACACCCAAAACCACCCCCAAACCCATTCTCCACTCCACTGGTATACGAGTAAATAACTACGTAAAGAATGACGGGGAACTCTTATTTTCACTTATTCAAAATATGTAACTCTTATTGTATACGTCTGTTCCTTCCAAACAAGATTGCGAGAATGGTAAGTCTATAAAAACCATATATGTTTTTTATTCTTACTATTAATGAGTTACTATTCGCTAGAGGGTTTGATGGGTACTAAATAATTTCCATTGCAATTTTAAAACACAGCATAATATATGAAGGTATACTATTTATAATTATCAGATTCACATTCAAAAAACTTATACGTTTTTCAGTTCTCAATGAAATAACGCAATGAACATGAGTATCAATCCCCAGGAGTCCTCCAATATTGGGAATCAATGATTTGATACATTGCTATAGCTACCCTTTCATGGAATATTTTGCCATTTCAGTCTATATATTGCGCACTTTTATGGCTACCGTCTGACGCTACCACTTTATGAACCGTAAATATCACGCGTGACACAGTGACGCCTTTTTTTAGCTGTGATATTTCAAGCAGAAAGCACTCGTTATCGTTTCGTCGGAAATATGTGTAACAGATAGCTGAGCGAGCCGATAAACCACTCAACATATATTCCTCACAACTTATTCTGTTATCGATGACTCTTCGACACATCACTGTGGTATAAAAAAGTATTTGAACATCCGCATCAATGATCAATTGAGCGAATAGACTCTGTGATTTTTGGAATCACTTTTCGTCATTCCATCGGTGAATATTTGATGGAATATAATTTATATTTTTTTCAAAATTTTCAACGAAATGATTCAACAAAAAATAAACTGTGTTTCCCATGTAACAAGTTGATGAATTCTCACTAACACGGTGTTTTGTCGAAAACCCTTTGTACATTTTAATAGCAGAAAGTAATCCGGAACAAAATAACCATGTATTTTGTCATAAAAATCTTCTCTGCAATGATATTTTTGTATCTCTTGGAGATATAAATTTGTCCTAAATGAAATCCTTTCATCTCTAATAGATAGCAGCATATGTCTTATAGGGAATCGTTCGATAGAAAATTATCATACACATAATATTGAGTGTCAGAGGGAAGCAGTTTAATGTGTTAGCGGCAGTAAAGGGAGAAGAAGATGGAGATAAAGTTAATTGAATCGGAAATTAAGAGTTAGAAGGAAAGGTAACAAGGAAATGTATGCATATTTGAAAGGGCGCTTCTAAAGCGGAAAATAAACATATTTTGTGACAAAAATTGTGGAGGATTTTTGATGCACGAGGCTATTAGCTTCCCTTTCCTGGAAGGGAGTACTGCGATAGATATATTTGTATTTATGTATGCGTAATCGGTTCACGAACGGTTCAGACAGCGGAATTCCGGTTACCAAACACTTCCGCAGATATTTTTTAATACTCCGACCACGAACATATCTTTGGATAACGAACACATTATGGAAAAGTGTAAAAAAAAAGACATTTGTTTGTTTCAAAAACGTAGAGTTTCTTTGACAACCAATGGCGATATCTGAATTTATTTATGATATTTATAACCTTTTGGTACCAAATGGGAGGATGTCACAACGAAATTAGGATGGCTCTCAGATCGGGGGAATGAAATACAATATAAACGACTTTATTGGGTGGAATGGGGAACAGAAAGCCTCATTTTACAGTTTGCATGAGAATCTGTTCTACATTAATCCCCTTAATTACTTCGGTAAATTCCGGAAAAGAGAGAGAGAGAGAAGATTGACAATCTGCTTCATTGACAAACAAATGGAATAGGACCGATGAAAACGCAAGATTTTAAATTATGCATTATTTTTATCACACGTTTAAATAGTAACTTGAAATCATGGAATTTTATTATTGATCTTATCATAATTCGGGTTTCCAAGAGTAATTAATAAAAAAACCTGATTATTATTTTAATACATATGGTTATTTGTTATAATAATTTATGTTTATGTATTACTATATAATATTATTTATAATTATTTATGACCATTTATAACTACTATATATTATTAACTAGCTGAAGTACTCGTTGATTTTCAACAGGGATAATAAAGATAGATTGAAATATAGCAATCCTACTTTTCTCATCGGGCCTCCATCCCCGATGTATTCTTATATGAAAAGGCAGAAGATCAGATTCAACAATGGTATTTGTTGTCAGGAGAACCAGTTGTTTACAACCACAAAATAACACAAAATGTCTATTTTATGAAAATTCTCGCAATTTCGATTCGAACGCCATATTCCATGAGCAGAATATGAATTTTCATTCAATTTCCCTTCTTTTGGTGCTTGTCTCGATTTCGTTATTTCGGATATTCTTACTGATTTAATTTTGCAAATGAAATAAACCAAGCAAGCGATAAAAGTGAGTTTTACATGTATTTATTATGGGAACAGTTTTAAGTGTCTCGAGTCGAACCGAGGACCGTTAGGTTAATAATAAGTAGCCTGTTATCTGTCCGGGGAATATATTTAACAGTCTTCAAAGTTTGAAAGTTGTGCGACATCTGGTTCTCGAGTTTTAAACGAACACACACACACACAAACACTCTACTTTATAAATCTAAGATTATGGCCATTTATTACCTTTATTTATTATTATTTATTTTATTATTAATTATTATTAGTATTTTTTATTCGGAACAACAATTCCAATACTTTATTATCATAGCTTAAAATTAATTTGAAATCGACGATCGATTGACAGAAAATTCTGGTAGCGAGGATCATCTTTGAGCGGATTTCCTTGGTTAACCAATCACCAACCGCATACCAATAAATACAAACAAGAAATTTAAAATCTTCCCTACAGAGAAGACATTCCATGGTAACTCCCTCCCTGAATGGCGGGTCACCATGTAAGCGTTCTTAGAGCGATTTTTTTGTTATCTTCAGGATATTTTTAACAGCATGAACAGAATTCAAAACCCTTTTTTGTTGCATAAGTAGGGCGAGTTGTCCAACTCCCCGCATCGCCTCGAGATAGAGCGAGGGAAAACTGCGACGTCGCTTATTCTACCGAATAGAGTACCGCCGCTGCAATTTCCTGCAAACATTCATTGTCTTCCGCTTTAAATTGAATTTGAGTTTTCGAGAGAAGTAGTTTTTCCATCTCTACCACGCTCATGTCAAGTCGCTGCATTCCTCCTCCTCAATTTTAAAGGCTTTTGATTCCTCCTGTCCTCGGATTGTCCTCCTAATGCCCGAAAGAATTGCAACGATTCTTGTGCAAGATTCTCTTCTTCTTGCCCTCCTTACTGCTGTCTGACATTACAGAAAATATGATGTGCTTAAAATTTTACTCTCCACAGAATATGAATCGTGGCTCGGAACACCTTATTTAATAAGATATACTGTGACTAACTTAAAACTACAAGAGTTTTGTTATACAGTTTATTTACTGAGATATGCATTACTGTTTGCATATATATATACCATAATTCAGTGAATAATTCAAACGCAATAGTGAATTTAATAAAAATAGTTAATAAGGAAGCTATTTCCACTTTCTATACAATGATTAAGAAATCTTCATCATCATGTAAATCCTTAGAAGTATTTCATAGTCAGTAGTTTACGCAACTTAATTGAAAGATTACGTATTGCCTCTGTTAGTGTTACTTTAAGAGAATTCCACATTAATATCTTGTGGAGATGAGGTTCGAAAAAGAGTAGCATTGATTAAGGAAGCTTTTATGAGCGAAATGACCTTAGATGTCGAAGCACTTTTAACAATACTACTAATAGCTTTTATGAAACGAAGGGAATTAATGACAAAGGGTCTCGATAAATGAATCGGGAAAAGATTGGTAAAATCCTTGATATGCAGTGTTTTGCTGTACGGGTGTGAAACGTGGACATTACAAAAAGAGGACATCAAAAGATTGGAGGCATTTGAGATGTGGGTGTGGCGTAGAATGGAGAAGGTGAGCTGGGTGGATAGAAAAACAAACATAGAGGTGCTAGAAATGGTTGGGGAGGAAAGGGTTTTA
>KZ308697.1:442046-465561 GCA_000376725.2 Ladona fulva | reverse complement strand
TTATTAGTATTTTTTATTCGGAACAACAATTCCAATACTTTATTATCATAGCTTAAAATTAATTTGAAATCGACGATCGATTGACAGAAAATTCTGGTAGCGAGGATCATCTTTGAGCGGATTTCCTTGGTTAACCAATCACCAACCGCATACCAATAAATACAAACAAGAAATTTAAAATCTTCCCTACAGAGAAGACATTCCATGGTAACTCCCTCCCTGAATGGCGGGTCACCATGTAAGCGTTCTTAGAGCGATTTTTTTGTTATCTTCAGGATATTTTTAACAGCATGAACAGAATTCAAAACCCTTTTTTGTTGCATAAGTAGGGCGAGTTGTCCAACTCCCCGCATCGCCTCGAGATAGAGCGAGGGAAAACTGCGACGTCGCTTATTCTACCGAATAGAGTACCGCCGCTGCAATTTCCTGCAAACATTCATTGTCTTCCGCTTTAAATTGAATTTGAGTTTTCGAGAGAAGTAGTTTTTCCATCTCTACCACGCTCATGTCAAGTCGCTGCATTCCTCCTCCTCAATTTTAAAGGCTTTTGATTCCTCCTGTCCTCGGATTGTCCTCCTAATGCCCGAAAGAATTGCAACGATTCTTGTGCAAGATTCTCTTCTTCTTGCCCTCCTTACTGCTGTCTGACATTACAGAAAATATGATGTGCTTAAAATTTTACTCTCCACAGAATATGAATCGTGGCTCGGAACACCTTATTTAATAAGATATACTGTGACTAACTTAAAACTACAAGAGTTTTGTTATACAGTTTATTTACTGAGATATGCATTACTGTTTGCATATATATATACCATAATTCAGTGAATAATTCAAACGCAATAGTGAATTTAATAAAAATAGTTAATAAGGAAGCTATTTCCACTTTCTATACAATGATTAAGAAATCTTCATCATCATGTAAATCCTTAGAAGTATTTCATAGTCAGTAGTTTACGCAACTTAATTGAAAGATTACGTATTGCCTCTGTTAGTGTTACTTTAAGAGAATTCCACATTAATATCTTGTGGAGATGAGGTTCGAAAAAGAGTAGCATTGATTAAGGAAGCTTTTATGAGCGAAATGACCTTAGATGTCGAAGCACTTTTAACAATACTACTAATAGCTTTTATGAAACGAAGGGAATTAATGACAAAGGGTCTCGATAAATGAATCGGGAAAAGATTGGTAAAATCCTTGATATGGAGTGTTTTGCTGTACGGGTGTGAAACGTGGACATTACAAAAAGAGGACATCAAAAGATTGGAGGCATTTGAGATGTGGGTGTGGCGTAGAATGGAGAAGGTGAGCTGGGTGGATAGAAAAACAAACATAGAGGTGCTAGAAATGGTTGGGGAGGAAAGGGTTTTAATTGAAGTAATTAAGCACCAACAAAAGAAATGGGTGGGTCAGATATTGAGAGGAGGGGGATTGCTGAAGAATGTAATAGAGGGTAGAATGCAAGGGAAAAGACAGAGGGGAAGGCAAAGGCAAAAAATGTTAGATGACAAAAAGGGTGGGGTGAGTTACCAGGTACGAAGGAAAAGGCTATGAATAGGGAATATTAGGGCACATTGACCTATCGAAAGGTAGAACACTTATGTACGTTTTTTGCTAATATGGAGTTCCTAAAACCAGGTCCTGGTTTTCGGTAAAGATTTTTATGAGAACAGGATCGTTCTTTAGGTATTTATTTCGACGAATTAGCGTCTGTAATTATTTTTAAGCAAACCGTTCGCCAATATGGAAAGCTTAAATAAATGTATGTACATTACGATCATGAAGTCTCCCCACCCGACCTGTAACCAGCTAATCGCTTCATTTCCTCGTAATTCGTAATCTTTGACTACCTCTTTAGGTAGGCCCTCTAATTTACGCATTTCCTTCAATTCCTCTCTTCCAGTGCCATCTTCAAAGGAGTTCAAATATTTGACATTTTGTACTACTATATTTATATCAACCTAGCTGCTTTACCTCACTGAAATTTGTCTCCTCCTATAGGATTCTATCAGTTCCATCCTGGGTTCAAATTCACCTCTAATAACACTCTCAAGGCACAATATGGTACCCGATCCAGTACCACTTTTGCGTCGCAGCTACCATCTTTAAAATCTACTCATGGGAATGTCCTCACTGAATTACGCAAGTAATACAAGTATGGCCCGAAGGAAATGACTGAAAGCGTTGTAGACATCGGGATCTCCTCAGAGAAAATGAGGTTATATATTCTTGATTAGGGCACAGTTAATGCGATTGGGCAATGGAGTGGAATTCGAACCCACGAAAATGTCGGAGAAGATACAGAAAGGGAAGATGAAAACCATTCTTCTCCCTTTCATCTCTGCTTTTTCCTGCGACGAGGGAATTTCTCGGGTGAAGACCCTCCGCCGAACCGAGATGGTAATTCTTGCGAGAAAATTCCTCAGATCTCTCGAAACTCTTCCTCTTCGATTTGATGGAAGTAAACCCATCTCTAAATAGGTGAACTATGCTGGTAACTCTGTCTCGGAGGAACTAGGGAAGAGAAAGAGTGAGTTCCAGTTATCCCGGGTAGTGAAGCAAAATTATTCTACCTGAAAATCTTCTAAACATGCTTAAAATATAAGATTGTTCGTCGCTTACAGGTTTGGAAGTACTTCGTAGTGAGGCCCTGTAGGCACATAATCAGCGTTTTTATAGTTACCACATTTTTGTGGGAAACTTGATCAAATTTTGAGGTGAGACCCGAGCGAAACCAATGCTTTGCCTTACCAGTTAGCATTGCCAATACTTTTCCTGTGTTCATTTTATACGCTTTAAGGACACTATAAATGTATAAAGCGTCACAAATCGACTAAAATTTGGTTAGTTGATGCCTCTCGTAGAATTTGCAGAATTTTCTATCACATTATTTCTCGGAGTTTTTCCTTCGAACGTAGACAATGGAAAAGTTTTCGGAACTACAAGTTAAGACCGTAATAGTACCGATCAAAACAGGTTAACCTACGATCAAAGGTTGTACGTCGCCATTCCATTATAAACCCCCATAATTACCGTTTTTAACGAGATATTTACTAGATTATTTACATTGTCCGTTATAAATACTAACGATTCTTTAAATGGATGTAACTGAGATTAGGTTTCTGTTGAAGAAGTTATTATTAATATTTCAAGCCATCGTAAATTGTCACAAAATACCTCGTAGAATAGTACTTACCTATATCAACATTTTGGAATATGCACTAGATAACTTGTATGTTTTAAATTTGCAGGTATGTTTTGTTCGCTAAATCTTTCCTATTACAAACAAAGAGTGGCATTCCGAAGCATGTGTTATCGCATTTCTCAATTAATACATTAAATTCCCTGCCGGGAACATGCATTTTGACGCATTTCATTTAAACTATCTGTAAAAATGGAGTAGGTTAATACATAATTCTATGAAGTTATGTAAATATTTTCCTGTTCCGTATTTGGATGATTTTCTTAGATATTCCGTATTTTAGGATTTGTCAATTTCTCTTCTGTTTTTCAAATGATTAAGATATTACTGTTAAACTTATCAACTGTAATTGGAAAATTGTTTTTAACTATATTTTATTTTTTCTTGTTTATTTATTCCTCAGGTTTACTCGATAAAAGTGTTTAATTCATTTATACATTTAAACAAATTTTTGGTTATTCAGGTATTAAGTTCCGGTTTTAATTCTGCAAATGTTAAAGAATTTTTAGCTAAAAATGCAAATCGTAAGAATGAAATATGTAGCAATATTTGGCACGCAGTCGAAGAAAACTTAAGTAAATGAGTGATTGAAGATATTCTAAATGAGCTTTTCTGAAAACTCGTTTTTTAAACAAGCAGAAAATTATTGTTATCGCACAATATTCGTCCCTTTATAGCAACGCCAGCTCACTTCCACGTTGCTGGGAAACGGTGGATCTTTTCAGTTGGCGTAATTATCTCAGGGAATAACCGATGGAAAAACCGTGTGATTTTCTTCGCTTTTCCCTTTGCCGTTCGGAGCATCCGTACTGTATACAATAGATCTCGAGCAGAACAGCACTTTCACATTTTAAATGAATCAGCAGACAAAATTCGTCGCCCGAGCGACAGTGTCTCGAGACATCGTCCGTCCAAAGGCAAGGAAGTGTCTTATTATTCGCCGCTATAATTAAGCATCTAATGAACGAGAGGAAATCCGCTGAAAATTCAGGAAGCACCGTCGCATCCTCTTGTTTAACCGTCAAAGGCGTACGGGCGCTTTAGAGAAAGAGTTAAGGCAGATATTTGATAGGCTTAAGGGCCATAGGTATTATCGTTGTATAAGTTTCGGGTGTCTTTTCTTGTCTTAACTTTCAAATATGTTTTAATCTTCTCTGATATATAAGTACGACTAAATGTTATTCCTTGTCTTTAATGCAAGGTTAGGGGGGTTTAGAGGAGTATTTCGAATTAACAACACAAAGAAAGTGCTTACTAAGTGAAGTTCTTAAGTGAAATAGAATTATGTTATAGAGATCAATGTATGTATGCGCAACTGATGATGGTACAGTCTTTCGAAACTTTTATTATGTACTTCTACTCTGTGTCTGTTCACAAAATTATATTTATTGTGAATATCATTCGCCATTTCATTCGCCTTTCGTGCTTCCTAAGGTCTCATAACGGTCGCTGAACTTACCCTAGGGGTGGCGAGCATGGTTCCGCGACAACTGAGCGCGCGACAACTGAGCGCGTGACAACTGAGCGCGTGACAACTGAGCGCCTGCGACAACTGAGCGCGTGACAACTGAGCGCCTGCGACAACTGTTATAGTTACACCTCTTACACAAAGAAGCGTATAACTATAACGATATTTGAAAAACTATGTCATCCGTAAGATAGTCAGAAATTAATATAACATAGTTTTACGGTAACTGAAGTAGTGAGACGCGCTCAGTTGTCGCAGTGCTGAATTGGTCTAGATTTTTGTTAATACACGTGTTGTTTAACATAAATAATGTTAATATACAATGTAGAATGGTAAAATTGTACAAGGTGTAATTTAAGGGTCTTTAAGTTCACATAAAAAGAATTTTTGTCACATATATCGAAGAGTTGACGCAAATACTGCCGACGACATTTAAACGAAATACTGCCGTCATCCGTGGTTAAACAAAGAAATAACTCTCTATAGCAGTATTCTGCATATTATGCTATCTGTCAGATTGTCAAAATTAATATAACATAGTTTTTAGGCTAATTTTAGTAGTGAGACGCGCTCAGTTGTCTCAGGCGCTCAGTTGTCGCGCGCTCAGTTGTCCGGCCACGGGCGAGCATATGGGAATCATTTTAGCACGCGCAACTCTGTCTGCGCTAATCTTCCCACGTATTTTTCATTTAACACTCAGGAGAAAATGTAAAAATAATATTCACGCTACATATTTCCACAGTTGCCTCCGCAATTGATTTCTTAAAAAATAATAAGCTTCGAAGTAAATAATTCTGAATTTTGTAAGTTAGCAACGGCGTTCGTCGATTAAAACTACTTCAATGACGTAGGAACATTACGTCAGCACCTAACCCTATGGTTCGGCACCACATTTGGCTTGAAGTTCTTATTCATTCACGTATGTCACTCCTCCGACTAAAGTTTCACCGTGATTTCTGTGATTGCGACGTCAATATTTACAAATGCCATCGCCTAGTTGCATTAATTTTTTCACAATTTCATGTACTTTTCGGGTGGACAGATGCACCCCGTCTCTGGGTGTTTGCTGAATTTCATGAATAAAATCTGTAAAATGCTCTTTTTGTAAAATTAGTGATATGGTCCGAAAAATAAAGTTATCTAGATTAAAAAATAATATTACATAACTTGCGTACCAAAGTATTCTATCCATGAGTTCATTAAGAATTATGAAACAAAATTTGACAAATTCCACAAATCAATAATACAAAATTATGGAGATGTTCCACTAAGTGTCCATTGATAAGCTTTGTCATGAGTGAGGTCCTTTCGGAGGCTGGAATATTTTCCTATTCCAAAATAACAACTTTTTACGGAATAAATGAGATTTCAATCTGGTTTTCTCAATCTGACAAAATTGGGTCGACCCGCTGTTAAGGAAAATTCGTTATACCATAATCCGGTTAATGAAGGTTTTCTCTTTAACCCGTCGGAAGTCGTACCTCATTAATTCTTTTACTATGATGGAGCTGCTTTTTTCGGCCTTGTTTAAATTATAACAGAACAGTAAACGGCCCCTTTGAAAGAGGTATTTATGTGAAAAGGTTGTTTAATATCCCTCTTGAAAATTATTTTTTTTTGCTTTATTGATGTATCTTCTTTTTGTGAATTTCTTAAAATTATCCTCTTAAATAACACCATTTATAATCGGGTTTTCTTGCAGGATTGCATGTCGACGATATTCTTGGGTCAGCACGCAGGTGACGTCGGGTTGGTAGACCAACGTGTCGGCAGCGAACGCTACCATCATTCTCAGGGTCAGTGGTGATGATGATAGATCCTCTGACCCTGACGATGATGGCGCCTTTCGGCCTCGACAGGTCGGTCTACCAACCCGACATCGCCTGCGTGCTCACCCAAGAACATCTTAGGCCCTTTATAATGTTAAAATCGTGCATAAAATGAGATTGTTTATTACAAGCTGATGTGCAATCAGCAATAATATTTACGGAATTTACTTTAATTTCATCGTAAAACATGTCAAGATTCCGAATTTCCATGAACTCGGAATCAACAATCGCATTGGTCGTCAGGGGGACGGGTTGTTTACCACCTCAAAGTTTCACAAAATATTCGCATATTTTATCTAAATTCTCGCAACTTCGAAATGTAAGAGTTATACGACGACAATAATAAGAATCTTTATTCAATTTCCTTCTTTTGGTACTTATCTCGATCTTATGCGACTATTCCTTATATTTTATTTTGCAAAAGAAATAAAGTCTGTAACCGATAAAATCGAACTTAACATGTATTTCTTATTCAAATCTATTTGAACGATCTTGGTTTAAACCCAGCAAACTGATCAAATAAAAAGGTGACAGACTACTTCTCAGAGAACGCCTGTGCAAAGTTTGACGCAAATCGGACAAACGGCGTGGACTCCAATCTCAGACAAACATACAAACACACAAACAAACCCACAGAATTTCTGCTTTATATTTATAGATAGGAATAAAATTAAAGAAAATCTAGAGTGACTGGGATCAATAGCCTACTTTTATATGGAAGAAGAGAAAGAAAACTTCGTATTTTTTCCACCCCTTTTTTATATGCGACCGGTTTCGCTAAAGGATTTACGTAGCATCACCAGGCACAGGAATTGGGGCGCACATAGTAATTAACGGATCAGGGAAGGGTGAGAAGGGGTGGTTGGAAGATAGAGGAACAGCATTATGGTAGGGGAGAAGAGGGGGAAGGTAAATCCGTTGGTGAGGGAGCCTTGGTCAGGGAAATTCGTTATCTCAATGATTTCCAAGAAGTTTAAACGACGCCATTTGCTTTCTCGTTGGATAATTTTGGGGACAAATTCGCTATTGTGCCCGGATTCCAGGAGATGGAGGGCGGAGGAGAAGGCAGGGGGTGACTGATTCCCGTACCTGATGATGCTAAATCCTTTAGCGAAACCGGTAAACTAAGTATCACCTAAGCATATTGATTTCACTATATGTTTGTTAGCAGATATGTGTCAATTCAAAATAAATACACAAAGGTGTATTTTAGTTAAAACAATATCCGAATGTGGTGGGATATTTCATGGCAATACATTTTTGAAAATGTCGCTAGATGCACCCGGAAAAGTCAAGCAATCGTCAGTAATGAAAAGACAGTAATAAAAAGTCAATAAAATTCGCGAAAAATTTGTTGAAAATAGAAGTTTAAATTCGCTTTTATAAATGCAGTACCATTTTAGATATTACGCAATTTTAATTAATTAATTTATTTATTACGGGCAGTGCCCATTTACCAACATCACAATGAATGAAAAAGATTCATCAAAAATATATGTAAGAAAGAAAAATACAAAACCGTATACATTTCACTGAAATCAGATACAATAAATTAATCAGAACCTTTAACTGATATTAAATTCAAAAACAATAAACCTTTCTGCAAAAAAAAAGAGCAGCGATTTGCGGATTGTGCCGATAAATAAATATTTTAATGAATACACGATAAATAATTTGATTGTCATAATAAATGTAGGCATGATCATCTTCAGAATGCACGCCCCGTTTTACTATATACTTAGGGTAAACGTATCTCCAGATGTGTTTATATTCCATCATTTGAATCTTTGCTCTTCCTTTTTCCTGCCGTATTTCAGATACATTCGTGGCCACCATTTGATAAATCGCTCTCCGGATTTTATATTTCAGAGAATTCGCTCCGTCACATATCTCACTTATGCAGCAGAGGAAGGAATATGAGTGTAAATCATCTGACTGGGATGTTTTTATTGAAGAGATAAGGCAAAAAGTTATCAAAGCGAGCTTCTTCTGCAAAATAGCTTATAGCGATTGTTACATATCGAACGCGTTTAAATTCCGAGAAATTCCAGCTTTGGAAACGTCCACCAGAAAGTATTCACTATTTTTCCGAGGTGAGCAGTCGATTTTTAATGGTCTAGTACTTGAATTTTCAATGTTGAAAATCAACTGTTTATTCGAATAGCAAAATAGTACATGATTTTTCACTAAGATGTCGCTAAACCCTGGTATAACATTACTTGGCTGCATCATGATGTTGAACCTTGTCATTGACATTTCTTATCATTCTCATTCGCAGGTGTATTTTTAACTTGAAAATTTTTAATTAAATTAGTGATTGCAATTTTGGCTAGCGTCTAAACGTTTCGTATAATCAGTGTATGTAAATTGAGACCTAGTAATGTCTGTTGTCATTGCATTTCTTACATCTCATACAGGTGAATTTATTTCAATGAAAAGCAACCAAATTTTGTTCCTCACATTCATCAGTGAAAAATGGTCTATATTTATTATTGATATTGAAGTCGATATTTTATGAATTTCTCTTCTACAACCAAAAGCGTAGCCTAGGGGGTGGTTTTCGAGGTTCAAACCCGCCTCCATGAGAACAGAGGCAGCAATAAATGAAAGCATGCGAGAGAATGGCCACTCGCAATTATTCATTGCAAACATCCCTGGAGATTCGCAGGGTATACTTATTAAAATAAATCTGTTTATAATGTCATTAGATATTCGGCTGGAGTATTCCAGTCCCTGGACTGTAGACAATGCAATGCTTCATGACTCTAACCCCCCCCCCNGAAAACGCCAAGTCGTTGACGGAAATAGTCAATAAAAATATATTGTGGAATTAAAAAAAAAAAAGTTCTTTCTTATAAGGTGTCTATTTTAGGTAATAATGTTATAATTAATCGGAATTGGACTCTTGGGAAGTCATTTTTGAAATATTGACGTCTCATTTAGTTCAAAATAAAAAAACTTGTTAATGAAGAATTGATATCTTGAGAATCTTCCCTTTTACACTATTTGACTATTTCAAAAGTTTTTCTCTTTCCATTAACTGTAAAAGTTTGTTTTTAACCAACATAATTATTAATAACATAAATTTAACACGCAGTCGAGAGAACCAATTTCATCTGCAGGTCTATTTCCAGTCTTTATTCTGTCTTAATTTTTGGCTGAGTCAAATCTAGTCCAGTTTTAAGTGGATGAATTTTTCAGTATTATAAGTACGGCCAGCTGTTGCCCAATCCATAGGAACCTATGCGTACATATTATTATTTAGCATACACACGAATGAGTTTTGAGACAACGGATTTGCCATCCGAGAAAGACATGGAGTCGGTGACATTAGTTGCGAAAAGGTTTAGCATGAGGCGAGCCTTCGTCTCGTTGATTCTTCCTCGTTGATCTTCAATCAAGATCAACGAGGGATTTCCAGATGCTGGAGCAGTAATGCGGGATAATCCTCGAAAGCAGAGTCCCCTGCTGAGAGTAAGAGGAACTAATTAACTCGCGGACAATACCTTAATTAACGGCGTAGCCAGAGCTTTGCTCTGATGCGAAAGGTTCGAATCTCGGGTAATGATTAGATTTTCAAGTGTTGAACGAGATGTAATCGGGTGGCGTAAAAGGAAGAGGATCGGTTTGCGGAGAGCCTTATAAAGATAGCGTTGATATGCCTATCACAGGCTCTTCACCAGTAATTCCTTCTTTATATGCTGAGAAGTCTACATTATTCTGCAAAGCATTCATGAAGTCCGGTTCAAAGGCCGGATGGAACCTCATCCCCTCTACTATAAGCTAGCAAGATTCAGGAAAGGGAAATGAGGCTTACTGGGCAAGATGAGGAGTGAGTTAGTTATACCTCACTCCTCAGTGAGGCCTTATTTTCCTAATTGAGTCAGAATCCTATAACCGGAACAAGTCACCGTGGAGCAGGATTAACGAATTGGACTACCGTTAAACGGAAGGAATAAGAGAACCGAAAATCTGAACAGAATTAACAAGGGTTTAAAACCTGAAAGTTTAGGTTGGAGATTTTCAAAAGTCAGTTCGGGTTCGGTTTTCTGCAAAAATAACTCAATTTTCAGAACCACTTCTCTGTAAGGATGAAATTGGTTTTCTTCTGCTACTGAAAATGATAGCTTAACTGGTGAATTGCATATTGAGTGATTCTTCGAATGCCCATTAATCTTTTCCGTTGTGGTCTCAGTGGACAAGGGGCATCTAAGGACAGCCTTAAGGGAACTTTTAACCTCTAAGTCACTTTTCTGCACGGATCTGTTTCGATACACCGGCTATAAAATAGTAATGAAGACATCTGACATTTCTATTCTAACAGTGCCAGTTTATACGCACTAAAGAGGATCATTTCCTTCCGTTCGGCCTCTATTTCTTGTCTTACACTCATTTTTCCTTCCGTTACTGCTTGCGTCACCTTCTGTACGTAACTACCAACAAGTAGCCATGGAGATTAACTCGTGACCACAGGCAACGGAAGAGTGAATTTGGAGCAAATCTGTCACTCTGGGGAAACCCCTTCTACACGAGATTATTCTCTTATCTATTTTTCCTGCATATGGGGACGAAAAAACTTTCACTGATGACCATATCATAACAGCAGACCTCCGTATGTATCCCTCTACCGTTCTCATTTTCCCTACTTTCTTTTGTCGTCGTAACTGTTATTTTTTATACAAATTCGTTTATGCTTTATTAATTATACTTGCTATGTTTCAGGTTTAACCCTGGTATCAGAGTCTATTCAGATTCTTAAAATGTACGTTTATATCTTCATAAATACACTGCAAGCCGCCTTTCGGCGTGTGGCAGGGGGTGTAAACACCAAGCATTCGAGTTGCATCTTTAGCTTATTGTTATCGCGTATCGTTCGCGGAAAGAATGAGTCCCAAACCGACTTGTCCTCGCGTATAGTTCTCTTATTTTATGCTCATTGTCGGATCGGCCGAAGTAGCAGGGGGGATCGCATAATACCGATTCCTCAAATGTACTTTCTCTGAATTTAGCAAGCAATCGCAGCCTAGCTTCTAATCTCCTTTCTTTCAAGGATCCCCAACCTGCGTCTGAGAGCATTTGCGTAACGCTTGCTATTCCATCGTAGCAATTGTAACAAATCATATCGCCTTGCGCCGCACTTTCTCAAGGTTGCGAGTAAACGTTTCTTCCGCTGGATCCAATATACTCGCCGCATAGTCCGGATGGGTGGTCCAGATTAAGGTGGTTAAGGTTTTCCTGGAATAAAAATCACCAATTAAATCGTTATTTTGGCAACTAATTGCTGTGGAAGTTTTGATTAACAGGGTCATTCTATCGTACTTTTGAATGTATAATACTGATTACATCATTCCTCATCTTTTCCAGTAAGCCTTTCAGTGGCGAATGATGGCGGTATTAGAAGCCGCACACATTTTGTAACTATTATTTGCAACCGCTCAATATCTCCTTCCATTTATTAAATCATAATTTATTTGAATTATTAAAATACCTCCATAGCGTGTTTCAGATACAAGATAAACTTTCTTGTTCCGAATAAATTATTCGTAGGTATCGTCTTTACTGTGAATGCTGAGGAAATAGAATTTAAATGCTACAAATCTTGCAGTATTTATTTTAGGTCAAATTAATATGATAGAGCGTGACCTCGTGGAACTTCACGCACATCTTAAATGAAACAGCACATCTTAGAAGAAACTGCGAATTGACACATTCCGGTGAAAACGCCAAGTCGTTGACGGAAATAGTCAATAAAAATATATTGTGGAATTAAAAAAAAAAAAGTTCTTTCTTATAAGGTGTCTATTTTAGGTAATAATGTTATAATTAATCGGAATTGGACTCTTGGGAAGTCATTTTTGAAATATTGACGTCTCATTTAGTTCAAAATAAAAAAACTTGTTAATGAAGAATTGATATCTAGTACGATAATTGTTTATTTAATGTTTCTATGAAGCTTTTATATAAATTATATACTCGTGTATAGGTCGGCATTTAAATAAAATTTCAATGAAAAAAATTTAGGGTTGACTTGTGTACCAGAGATGTACATTGGTCATCCAGAAAGTTCCATCGGATTCGAAATAAACACCTTGTAAATCATCTTTAGATGATGTTTTTTGTGTAACACGTATATTTACTCGAAAAATAATTATATTATTTTAGTAAATAATAATTACTTATATTTTAACTAAAAATAATTCTCATTTCCCGTACATACATCTGTCGCCTAAAACTAAGATAGAAATGAGTAGGTGTGTATCCCTTCTACGATTAATAGACAGCAAAAAATTTCTAATGTAACGTCAGGATGAATTACATCGATTATGCGAGGGTAAAAAATCAAGAGACCGAAGCTGGCCAACTTCGCAGTATTTGAAGCTTGCAAAAATATAGCGATAAAGTCTTTTTTCTTGATTTTTACGATATTATTGTTAACTCAAACTTGTTGTAAAAATATTAAATGATATCCCTTTTAGCCCTTGTTGCTTGAAAATATACTTTTTCTAAAGTTCACACGTCATTATTAAAATTAATCCACAAGAAGTAGCTTTGCAGTGTTTAATATTTACGAAAAAGATCAGGGTCGATTTATACAGGGAATACATAAAAAACGGAAATTTTAAGTAAAATATCGGTAGGTCGACCTTTACACGAGATCGACCTAAATACGAGTATATATGGTAAATAACATCGATTTTCGCAAAATTCTTCATCTGCGGCCCCCGATCGTACTTTGCCATATCCATGCGGCCCTTCTCTTATTGTTATTTAGACGTTTTGTCAAAGGTGGATTCAAATCCACATCCAAGGCTGGCTCTACTGAATGGTTTAGTTGAACTGTCCGTTTGTCCGTCCGCAGTCGGAGGAACGCGGAGTCGCAGCACCCTCAGTCGCGCTGCTGCAGCGCCGCAACTGCCGCATCCGGAAGCAGCTCCGCTAAGGTGAGGAGGCGGAGGTCGCACGGTCACATTTGCCCGCACCACAAGGGAAGGCCGTGGTCTCTCGAGGTCTCAACTCTCTCCGAAGGGGACGAGGAAGGTGACGAAGCGGTTGATCCCGCCGGGACCCCCACCGATCCTTCCACCACACAACAGGTAAGTTTCTGATCGATTCTTTTTCTTTAACTACTGACGAGTTGACGAGTGGCGCTTCAGTTACAAATTATAAGGCTCCGCAAATGGTTACGGTATCTGCGTCTTTACTTCGCGATATTCATGCTGTATAATTGTAATAATTATAATTCATGTATCACGAAGGGAAAATGCCCCAATTTCACGTGATGCGACAAATAAATGAATTTGCAAACGAAAATAGCTCATAGAAAGAAATAGAAGATACATTATTAGCAATGAGAAACTCATGGTACACATGCTTAAATTTAGAGGCAGAAATGAAAGAGGAAAATTCTGACGTAGCCGGGAATCGAACCTGGGTCCCCCACCTTCCACACAAGAACACAAAGTCCCATCATAGCCCAAGAAATAGGAGAGATCGTTCTGTCGTGGTAACTTTCCGGGCAGGTGCTCTAACCTCTAAGTTACCACGACACAACGCTCTCTCCTTCAATTTCTTGGGCTATGATGGGACTTTGTGTGCGTGTGTGGGAAGTGGGGGACCCGGGTTCGATCCCGGCTACGCTAGAATTTTCCTCTTTCATTCCGGCCTCTAGAAGATAAATCATTTAAATTACTACAGAGCTGAACTTACGATCAGTATAGGTGAAGAAAATGAATCTGACACATCAACATCGATTCTCCTGTTAACTCATGAATTGCCAACGGGCCGATATTTAGAAACTCAGGGCATGAATGTAAATTGCCACATATATACATCTTTTTCACTGCAAAGGAAGAAAATTGGAACCCGGCTGTTAATGAATTAGAGATTTAAAAACACTCCGCAAACCGTATGACGGCAGATGGAATTCGCGTTTGAAGACATAACAAGAATTTCGGGATAACGGATTTCTAGGAATCACCCTACGTGCATTTTGAAAACAAGGCTATCATCTTCAAGGGTATCCAAGAAGGAACTAAGGAACTCTAGGGAAAAGTGAACTGTTGGGTTTTTGACTTTAGTGGAACTATGTTAAGTATTAAGTGGATCGTGTTTTTCTGTTTGACTTTCTTCCACTCCCAGAAGTTCCTGTCCATAAGGTGAAGAGGTGTCCCACGTTGGGACACCTCTTTAGCAACAAATAGTCGTTTGTCCATTGTGATGTTTGGTTATATATCATGCTTATAGTCATGGTAATCATTATTATGAAACTATTTTATTATTGCACTAGTAAACGCCCCCATTAAGCATGACGGAACATAATTTAGTTTTAAGAAATATCTATTATCGTATACACCTTGTCCTCCGAAGCCAGAAACAGTCCGTCGTAAGATCATAATAACTCAATTTATTTCTTAACATTATTTATGATATTTATTCTACTGTTTTCAAGTCATTGAAGGCTGCTTAACGTATATCTCTTGTTGAAAAATGTAAGAACTTTCAGCTTCTCGCTCCCCATGGATTGTCAAAATGTTCTCTCCTGCCCTCTTGCAGAAATTTGAAACTTTCTAAACCATGGAAAGCAAATTAAAGACGCTTTGTACTGTAAAATAACAAAAATGGCATAAAACACCGTATTATACTCCTAAATAACTTCGTAACGAATAATCTTTTATTTATTTGCCACTGTAATTATGATGGGAGCGATTCCTTTTCATCGTGATATCTCCTGCTCCTTAAAAAAGTCTCTCCCACCTCCAGAGGTACTCACACTTTGGTTAAAAACCTTTGCCCTAGAGCAAACTAAAGGTACAGCAAAAATGTGGCTTGAGGTTGATCTTGGTGTCAATGATCAAATGCAGTTTCAGCGATATCTTTCGTTCCCTTGGGCTTCCGGATAGCCAAGTGGGAAGCGCGTTCGCCTTAGACGACTGCAGTCCCGGGTTCGTTTTCCAGTGGGGATCCAAACGTGCGAAATGACCTCAGCTGTCAAAGCACTCTTAACAACGCTACTTCAATTTCGTTTCCGATTATATTACGGTTTCTTTTGGTCCGTTCGAGACTACGGATGATTGGGGTGCACCGAATTCACTTGCGGTCGAAGGCCGTCGCATCCATCAATTGGTCCAATGGAACGCAACTGCGACCTGGCGCATTCCTTTCTGCGGGAAAATAAAACATCGTCCCGATTTGCGATTGTAGTTTGGGTTGGGAGTTTGCCAGATGATTTGACCTGAATGCGTTTATGGGAAATGATACCGTACCCCTTCCGATGCTAAATTCCCTTTAAAAATTCCCGTGATTGAAATTCCTGCTCAATTTCGGTTTTGTTCCCCGCTAGAGGTAGCGAGTTGAAAAAGAGAATGAATGCTATGGAGAATTGTTGGAACCATCAAAGCTTACTGCTCTGACGCACTCAAATTCGATATTGCACTCTGATTTTTATCCATAGAAAAATTATAAATTTCTCTGTAAATTCTTGAAATGGTGAATTTGGTATGAGTCTTTTTTATGCTATATCTAGGATATGTACTATCCAAAGGGGAGTGCACCTGCTCCTCTCAAATAAATATGCTACAGAGATGCCAATTTATCGTTTTAAACGTCATTAGAAGAACCCTGGAAAGTAGATAAATTTATTTATTTATTTTATGGTAAAACGTTGCAATTTGGTCGGTGGAACAAGCAACAACGGTCAAGGGGAAGGAAGAATAAAATACTGAGATTTGTTTTCCTCCCGCCCAAAGACGGGGGGAAAACCCCGTCATAAATAGTCATTGAAGTATAACAACTATAGCGCCAAAAAGTAATCAAATTTAAAGTAATTTAATTTACTATTATAAATATAAGATCAGTTCAGAAAATGAACAATTGAATTACATGATATGTAAGTTTTCGTTCATCACCAAAATTTGATTTTAATTTAGAAGTAAACTAGTGTTAAGGCTGGGTATTATATTATACACTTAAGATGGACTTTAACTTTCGTTCACTTAATGGCGCGGAATTATAATGTTTACTTTAGAACTAAAGTGAAGATTGTAGTTAATCTCCTGTATATAAGGTGGATTAGAATGGAGATTCACTGTAATCTTATCTTTAACTCTGACAAAGGATTAAAATACAGCACCCTGAAGTGAAAATTAGCTAAATCCCATTTTAAGTATAGATTATGATACCAAGCCTTAGGCCCGGTATTATAAAGTATACTCAAATCTGCCTTTCAACTAAAGTGAACTTTAAGCTAAAGTGGCGTTAAAGTTAATGTTACAAGTATGTAGCGGAGAGTACACGTTACAGAGAATGCTAGAAAGTGTGATATCTTACTGAAACAGAAAGAATGTCGCTAAAAGAAGAAAGAAGTCAATAGATCAAGTGGCAAAATCGTTAAATTGGCAACTATGATGCGAAACAGTGCGTTCGTGCCAGATAAGCCATTCTTTTGGCAGCAAAAGACTTTTATAGGCTTACGTAATGCGACATACGAAAAGCCGCGGAATTTTTAATGAAAATAAAACAAGAACATGTAAAATATCTGCAGTGTATTTACTGAGATCGAGTCTTATCACTGGATGCGAAAATTCAGCCTTATCTGTAGTGTACCCTTTTTTTTAACACATGTGTTACACAGTGCATAAAGGTAACTAGTAAAGCGAAGTAATGTTGACAGAATAGGAGTTTACATCGTTTCCGTCTATTTTGGAAAATACTTACAAATCGTCGGAACTATCTATAGAATTTGCTATGTAATTGAAAGGAAAAGAGGAAACGAAAGTTTTCCCAGTTTCTATGTGCCCACTTCCTTAAATATAAAGAGTCACACGGGCCCTCAAGCTCCCATCAAAAGGAAATCCCTCGCACTTCCGAACATGGGTTTCCGGCATTTACCATTTCCTCATGGCGCTTGTTACGTCCTCCAGAAAGGCCGAGGGCGGAGAGAAAACTCTTCCCTCAGAATGAAGGAAATTTCGGGGGAAATGGAAGAAAAATAGTTCGTAAAGAATCAGGATGAATTGCCGGATGCGTGCCAGGCAAGGGAAAAGAAAAGGGATTAGTGCAGAGAAGGGAGAAAGATTAAGGAAGAGCTTAGGAGCTTTCGATGCTGGAAACGACATAAATTCAAAGAAACTGGGATAGGAGTGGATCAGGGTCCGGCTTTGTCCCATAAATAATTCCCAACGTAGCAAAAATAAACTGGATTCGGAGATTTCGACCA
Source organism: Ladona fulva (assembly GCA_000376725.2). Taxonomy (NCBI): domain Eukaryota; kingdom Metazoa; phylum Arthropoda; class Insecta; order Odonata; family Libellulidae; genus Ladona; species Ladona fulva. The sequence goes on along the minus strand of KZ308697.1, from coordinate 447,846 downwards.
ACAGTGAACCACAAGAATTACGGAGGCATTGCTTTGGTTGTTTCTTATAACGTCTCCATCAATATAGAAGCTGATCAGTCACCCGTTGGAACTTTCTAACATTTATACTCCTTGCAAAACCACTCTTCGTTAAAATGATCGGGCCCTCGATTATTAAGGGATAGAGGAATCTTTTTTCACCTTCATTTGTTTTCAATTACGCAATAGAGGAGGAAACAGCAGGAAAACAGCCACAAAAAAGGAAGTTGTGAAAAACCTGCATAAACCTACCGATAGTAAAAATTAAAAGAGAGTTAAGGAAATGCATTTATATCCTGGAAATGAAAAGATGGGCAGATAAAGTAAAAAACTAATATAATATGCACTAAAAATAGTGGACACTACCAATGAAATAAACCATTAAAACCACCATAAACGCAGACTAATTCTATGAACTGTCGGGTAAATCAGAGAAAATTAAAATCGAAACTATATGCGATACAAGAATAATTAGTATTTACGTTTTTCGTGGTCACTATGATTCATTAAGATTTCACTATCAGTAGCAATATTGCTGACACCATAATGTGAAGTTTAGTCTATACAGAACTTAATTAGCATTGCATCTTTAAAGTTCCGCATATAAACATCCATAACCCGATTCGGGCATGTTTGTTATTGCTAACGAACCGTGCGCCTGGTGTTGCTAAGCTAGCACGCAACCAATACTCCATCGAGGCCGGCGAAATATCAGAAAAACAGAATTTTTGGTCCATGCAAAAAATCTTTGTTACTGAAAGTCGATAAAGAGAACATTTGCGGTGTTGAAAAACACGTACATACTCGTACATAAGGGTAGAAAATATTTCCCGAAAACAAGGTGTAAAAAACTATTTTAGACCCTAAGTAATGATAATCCAAACTCGCATGATCGTAAATACGATATAATAACGCAATATGTTGTTCTAATAGAAATCATTTTTAATAAAATATTATAACATTTTAATGTAAAACTGCATGCAAAATAATAAGCTAATTGCATTAGTCGGTTTCCCTCTGAATTAGCAGTCAATATTTTTCCATAAGAATGAGTTTAAACCGTTAAGTCACTGTCAAAACTGTCGTCATGTTGTGTTAAATTAGAGGAGGACTCCATTGCAACGAAAATCATCTTTAAATTTTATAAAAACCATTGAAGATGACAGCTGGCGTTTTCCCGTAACGTGGGGTTTTTCCTTTTCAATCTGAAGTTGCATCTCACTCCTTTCTTTCTTTTGTTTTTGATTAATCTACGCTCATTACTACGATTAATACTACGCTTATTTATAACAACTTCCTTAGGAAGTGTAAGAGAGACCCATGAGGGCATAACCTCGCCAATAAAGTGTTAATCTATCTATCTAACCGATATCGGTCATGATATGTGCTGTGGGCTATTGTGAAACTTAAATCCCTTACACCCAGGTACAGCGAATAGGATCAACGCATGAACGAAATATGTATACCTTCCAAGGGCGCTAATGTTGTGGTGGTATCTCGTCTCAACATTCAACATCTTTATCTGAGAACTCTCCCTTCACTTTCTGGTGCTGTTTATCCTCCCATTTGTCATTAGGTTGACGTTTCGGAAATGAATTTTGTGAATATCTACGCTTAAATCTACACCACTCTCTCTCTCTCGCCCAGCCGACTTTCGGAGGAAGGGAAAGTCTTTACATCGCTCCAAACTTCATCTTACGCTCTTTTTTAAGATCAAGGAGGAGGAAGTGCCACGAGTACTTTTCGGTTCTTCATACAAGTTTTATTATACTTTCCTGGTGATTCTTTGTGCCCACACTATACAGCAAGCCATCATTTTATTTACGATAGATTCATTCAAGTGCGAAGCTCATCTAACTTTGATCGAGGGATGACATTAAGCTGAGCGTATCTCTCTGTTAATCTCACAATCTAGATTCGCTAAAATATTGTGTATAAGTATTCGTAGATATCCAAGGCAATACAAGCACTTTTTAATATGTTTTCAAATGATGTACGAACAAGTATTGTGGTCCTAAATACAAGTTAAATATTAAGAAACAAAGCATTCGGTCGAAAATTTCAAGAAGTAAATCAAGAAGGAATTTATTTAAATTTAATTGCAAGGCTATTGATAATGAAAACATTACTTACTGACACTAGATGATGAGACAATAAGATACTGTCCGCTGGACATCTTGAGTGGTACTGGATGAATTTCTAATAAAAATTTGTAGTAGATAAATACAAAATAGACTGAATATCATGTGAATGATCAATATTAATTTAATGCTCATAACGCCCTTAATATTTTTCAAGTTTCATTTATACACTGAGTAAGGAAAAATATTATCACCCTCTCACCATTAACTCTGTATCTATATGGGACAACATTCCCCATGCATTAGTTCGGGGAAATCAATCGGATCCAAAAAATCGCTCGGGTCGTTTTGGGGACCAATTTTTGATGAGAATAAACAAAGTTTTCGCGTGTGTTATGACAATTCTCATAACTTTAAATCCTAAACGATATTTGATGACCAAAACAAAGATCAGTATTCTTCTGATACCTATCTCGGTTCCTCTGGAAATTTATATATTATATTTTTTTTAAAGAGGTAAGAATGAACTTGAGAAACATTCTAGTCGACCTGAGGTCAAACCTCACGATTTATGGCCTACTAAATTTAATATAAATATAAGATATATTTAATAGACTATAATAGCTGCATATTTTTTTCTTTATTGCCAACGCCACGTATCTAAAATCTACTTTGAATGCAAGAAATGGTTTTAACACGGAGATTGGGAAGCATTTTGCATCGGAAATCCAAACGTATCGTAAGTTCGAATGAAAAACGAAAAGGCCCGGTTTTAAATCATCTGGCCGCACTTGAATGGAAGGAAAACGTATTTAATCGGGAATAATACTTAGTTACCGTGTTCTTCAATTTATTTCATTAGATATGATAGACAAAGTTGGGAAAACGCATTATTTAAACACGTGGAATAGTTACGGAAAGTGACCAAAAAGCCCGTTTAAATGCCTGAAATGGTCCTTAAAGTCTCTCAGGGTCGCAAGATCTCCTTTATTGGTACAGAAATATGAATGAATATGCAACAACTGTATATAGACATACACACAGATACGCATACATAAAAGTAGAGACATATTGAAGGCTATACGGATGTGTAATTTGTGTGATTTCTTTAATTTTTTCATTAATTCCATAAAAATCTCCAAATTTTTCTCTGTCCGTCCCACAATTGAAAAAATGATCGTTGTATTTCTTCGCCTATGTTATTCTCGTCTTTTTGTTCTTCATTTCTTTTCTCATTCTGTTTATGAGATTCGCGTCTTGCGTCGCGTAATCCCTCATCTCATATCCGACTCCTAACAGAATTAGGGTCTGAGGAAGGGCGGCTAATCAATTTGCAGGAATAGGGAAATAAATAGGATACTCGGGGGGTAAACACATCTCCATGGATACGGGTGACGAATTACAGGAAGCGGCGAGTTAGCTAGCAACGGATCAGCGAAGTTTTCTCGTAATTTATACGCGCCTCGTTGTTCAGATGTTAATCGTCGCGTACTTAAAGTGGCCAACTTTGAATTTCATCTAACCCCGGGCTTTTCCTTTAAGCCAAAATCCCTTCACCAAACTTTAGATTAACTTCAGTCGCCCATTTTTTTGTTCATCTTCATAGGATTATCATCTCTTAGTTGGGACGTGCTCGTTTTATTCGTGTATAAAAAGGGAGAAATTCGTGTCAGACAAGTCTAAAACCCCAAGTCCCTTGGGCAAATGTCACTTTTCCTGCCTGCTGGAATCCTTCACTGAAATTAGGTGCAAAACCTTCACTTTCACTCCATCATTTTCGATTCAAGCGAAAAAGCGAAAGCAAAAATCATCAAAACCATGCAATAAAACATAGAATCTCATGTATTTGGGGAAAAAATGGTAAAACAAACAGAATTTTGCGAGTAACATATGATGAAAGACAGGTTAGTTATTTTGTAAAAGAATACGAGGTAGATTTAAGAGTCGTTTCAAGCATGGGGTTACGTTTCGTAAAATTTAAAGGTTTAAAAATTAACTTAAGCGAGACTTTTAATTCGAGCACCTGGACTAATTCCATTGAAGTAAGTAAACGTCGCCAGAGGAAATTGGTGGGTCAGATATTGAGAGGAGAGGGATTTCTGGAGAAAGTAATTGAGGGTGGAATGCAAGTGAAAAGTAAAACAAGGAAGACAAAGGCAGAAGAAGTTAGACAACTTAAGGAATTGAGAAAGTTACCAAGAAACGAATGGTATGGCATTGTGTAGGGAATCTGAAGGCACACGAACCTACCGGAAGATAGTACACTTATGTATGGAGGCTCATTGTCAGTGCCTCAATCTCAAGAATAATTGTCGACCGAATTATGCATGAAGTACCCACATTCTTCTTTTGCTCTTGAATTCGAAATGAGGGTGTCGTCATGTAAAACCTGGTGCTCTGTGTTCTAGCCCTTGCACTTAAGTTGGATCTAATCACAGGCAAATTAACAAAGTGCAATCTGCTAACTATAGCTTCTGTTTCAAGAGCTACCACGGTTGAGAGGCTATGGATGCGCTTAAGGGAATCGACAACGCGACCCGTTAACCCAATTCACGCGGCCCAATTTGATAACTGTACTAAAAAAGGGCAGGATTTGATCGGAATATACCGTAAAATTTAAATACAACAAGGTGTTCTAAAATTCTGTAAAGAATCTGCAAAGCTACCGCGTCTTTACATATTGAAATACAGCAATACCTTCTGAAGGTTGCATGACTACAAATCACCGTCATTTTGGGGAATGCGTAACAGTTTGTAATTTGAAATTCAACCTCTATACTGGAGGTAAACATTAAAAAGTGAGCTTTTCTCAAATTGGAATTTTGTTAAAAGGGTTGGACTACAAACATTTTTCGGAATAAAACTCTGAATACATGATTACCAGCGTAAAATAATTTACTGATAACGATTTTCAAATCAAAATTAAAATCAATTCAACTCCTTACTCGGAATTCAACCGCTAACAACCACTAAAATGAAATTTACGAGAGGAAGTAGTTTTACAGGTACAAATATGGATGGTACGTATATCTGGCGTAACACCTGATTAATAAAGAAGGCTAATGCACTCCTTGATAAGTATGCTAAGGGTGTAAAAATCAACCCTTTTCCAATCCATCCCTATCAATTCCCAAAGCTCGCGCACGAATACTCAGATTTTTTTTAAAATCTATGGCGGGCGGTGTCCTGTTTCTGAATAAGGATTTAGTAAAAAGTGTACCGGACTCTTTCTCAAGGTTGCCAAAGTTTAACGGCGTAACTGACAAAGTATTTCCTGTGGAAATCTTGTTTGGAGACAGGTTTTACGTGATAGGTAAAAAATTAACTGTTACCGTACTTTTTTCTTAGAGTAACTCTAAACCCTTGAGATTTTCTTTCATAGTCTTATTCCAATCATTCATTGAGTCGGATGATAATGATTTTTGATGATTGGTGATCATCAATTTGGCTTTGGCGCTCTGATTTTTACGGCAGAATGACCTTTCTTTCACAGTGGCGAAGTGGTTTGTTTGCTAGCGCTCCAATCTCAAGATCCCGGGTTCGAGGCCTGGCTGGATCGATTTTCTGTCTTAGTTTATTGTTGTTTATGTTCCTAAATAATAATGATTATCATTTAATATGTGCAATTGTGATTTCCTATTTACTCTGTAAAAGAAATTTATAATTATTGTTATTATTATTATTAATGTAATTATTATTTA